>BRDA01027477.1:0-23721 GCA_036984385.1 Crenuchus spilurus | reverse complement strand
GTCAAACATCTGTAATGTTACATATATGTTACACTGTCAAACATCTGTAATGTTACATATATGTTACACTGTCATACATGTATTGTTATATATATATATATGTTACACTGTCAAACATCTATAATGTTACATATATGTTACAATGTCAAACATCTGTAATGTTACATATATGTTACACTGTCAAACATCTGTAATGTTACATATATGTTACAATGTCAAACATCTGTAATGTTACATATATGTTACAATGTCAAACATCTGTAATGTTACATATATGTTACACTGTGAAACATCTGTAATGTTACATATATGTTACACTGTCAAACATCTGTAATGTTACATATATGTTCCGCTGTCAAACATCTGTAATGTTACATATATGTTACAATGTCAAACATCTATAATGTTAAATATATGATACACTGTCAGACATTTGTAATGTTACATATATGTTAGATTGTCAAACATCTGTAATGTTACATATGGTACACTGTCAAACATCTGTAATGTTACATATATGTTACACTGTGAAACATCTGTAATGTTACATATATGATACATTGGGCTTTTATTGTAAATAAAAGATATACATCATCAAAATACATCAGATTGACTTTGTTTAGTGTAATAATACAGATTTACCTTTTTATTTGCATTTCCAGAACATTTAACTTCAGTTTTGATTACCACATATAAATGTGCCAACTTTATAAAAAATAAATGAGACATCACAGCAGCACTTTTGTAAATTAGGTCACATAAATACAAATTCACAAATTGTCATATGACTGCATCCAGTATGTTCAATATATATCATTTATGGACTTTATAAGGATAACGTGAAGGAAAAATCTGTATACCGGGCCTGCGCTCAGCATATGCGGACTACGCACTGTGCATGGGGCCTCATTTGTGGATGGGGGCACGACCTAAAACTTCACTGCGCACCCCCAACGGTGCTGTTTGTATAAAAACTTTGCAGACAGTCAGTTCTCTCCCATTTATACATTCCAATCATTTTACTTAATAGCATTTTTTTTTATTCTGTGGAGTGGTTGTGATGTAGGGACATATTCGTGTCTATATATAGACTACTGGTTCAAATAATGCTTTAAACACACTCAAAAAACTAAAGGATCTACTACACTCTAAAAAATTGGGATTATTAAAAAAACATTTGTGTTTAAAGTACCTTTTAAAGACAGTCTGTGATCCTTCAAGAACCTTTTATATGTCAAAAGGGTTCTTCAAAGTACTTTAAGTGTTTTCAAAAAAACTTTTGAAAAGAGTTATTTAAAAATCTGTGGAACCTAAGAAAAATGTTTCAATAAACTTTTGTTTTAAGAGTCCAGAAATATTAGAACATAATCTACTATTGCATCTCCAAAAAATACAAATATTTATATAAAAAATTAAACGTTTATTACATGTAACATGATGGATTTCAATACTTTTTTTGTTTTAATGTTAAAGTTTTTGAATAGTAATTTATTTAAACTAAAAAATATATTCTATTATAGTCTGTTGTTATGTTTTGGTTCAGGTTTGTTTTTGTTTGTGTTCGTGCCTCATTTTGTTCTCTGTTTGTTTACATTCTGAATTTACGTTCATGCCATGTGCTTATGTCTCCGCCTTCTTCCCACCCTAGTCATTGTAATCACCTGTGGCTCACCTTTCCTTGCCCTGATGGAATATTTGAAGCAAACATGGGATTAATAATGACCCACCTGCTTGTGCTCACATCCTACATCCAACTTACTATGCTGACACTGATCAACAGTTAACCAAAAAAAAAATGTCACTTTAAATGTAAAGAACATGAAATATATGACATGACGACTCAGATGTTGATCTAAAACAGTTTTCCAAATTAATACTATGTAGCCTTTAACTGCTGGTATTACAGATAAATCATTTCCATGAGTCATACTTCTGCTTTATTCCATGTCGTAGGTTATGACAAACTTGAAATACAATGAATCACAGTGACACCAGCCAGCTGGACATCTTTGCCGGCTGCTGTACAGTAAATTATTTATACCTTAGTTAACCCTCAGCATATATATAAAACAGCTATAAAGTAAAAAGTGGCGGCTGTTTTTCCACAACACAATATGTTACGTTTCAAGGATCCATGTAGACTTCACCAGGTTCAAGAAGTGCTCCTTCCTCCTCTCACTTCTGTAGCTTCTTTTGAAATATAATGCAGATCTACAGACTGGCAGTCTAGCATTTCTTTCTCTTACATGTATCTTTTATTTAACCTCTTCAATAGCCTGAACCTGTCGATGGGTCCTGCATCTATTCTTTACAGCCTGAGATTCTTTACTTTCTGATGTTCTGAGATGCATACAAAAGGGAGGAGCTGTATGAAAACAGAAACTGGATTATTTATATCCAAGTTCTGCTTAATATGAGCTGTTAATTAAACGTTTAGCTGCAAATAAGCCATGTGCCATATTTTTCTTTTCTTTTCTTTTCTTTTATTAAAATGTTAAATCATAATAATAATAATAATAATAATAATAATTATTATTATTATTATTATTATTAATAATAATAATAATAATAATAATAATAATAATAATAATAATAATAATAATTATTATTATTATTATTATTATTATTATTATTATTATTAAATGTTTTCTTGTTTGAATAAGCACCAAACAATTAGAACTGAACACTTAACTGTTGTCTTGCTGATCTGTCATATAGCTACATAAAGTTCCTTCAGTGCTGTGGAGCCTGAAAAGTGTGTTTTCTGGGACAAAAAATATAAAAGCTGCTACGTTTTTTTGTTCAGCAGTGAACTGTGAGCATGTCTTATCTTACAAATCATCCCTCACATTGTGTGCTGACCTGAAGAACTCTTTTACTGTATATATACAAGTATATATATATATATAAAAAAAACATATATTTCATGTAGTTGCGGAATAAAAAATCTACTTTTGGCATGAAAATTATATAAAAAACATTTAAGAGGTTAATGTTTGTTGAAACATTTTAAAAGTATATTTTAAATACAGTAACCGTGGCATGGATTATGTTCACAGTCATAAAAAGGCACGTATGGGTGATTTTGTCCTCCAAAGTACAAACGATGCTTTAAATGACTTTAAGCACACTTTCCTCTGGGAGAAATGACACAGATCATTTAAATGACTAAGTGATGTTAATTAACTGTTTCCATAATTGGTTAGTTTGTCTATAATGCTTTCAATTAAATTATTAGTTGGTTATGATTTTGATTAATTGATTAGTTGAGAACCTGCAGGTATTAGTTTGCCATTACAATGATTATTCTACCTTTATACTCTTGTCTATTTCTTCTGAAACAGTAAAGGAACAACACAAACAAAACCTTACATGGCAGTCTGAGACATCTTCTAATGAGAAAGCAAAAATATATTAAATAACCTATTTTTATGATGATGTAATAAAGTATGAAAAATCTAAAGCATAATCAGACACAAAACTGTACAGAAGTACTGTTAGTGAAGCAAACACTGAATTCAATTTTGAATTCACTGATTTGGTGATGTCACAAAAGCTTGTGCATTATATTAGACCCTGTGCAGTTTAACTCCGCCCATTCACCCTGAAGTTATAAGGAGTGTTTCAGGCAGGACTGCTTTTTGAGTGTTTCAAATCAGAATAGCTGTTATTTACATATACTTAACAGCCATTTCATTACAATCACCTACTGGAGTCACTTATTGCTTTAAAAATCATTTCTACTGTAACGTTCCAGGATTTTGGACAACACACTGGTAAACCTGCTTTGAAAGGAAGATGGCAGCTGCTAGAGTTGCTGAGGCTGAAATTTACTGGCAGGAGTTCACACTCAGCAACCTAAATATCTCCAAAATGCTTCGAGTATATTATTAATGTTGGTATACAGCTGAAATTGATTTTGTTTTAATAGAAAACCAGCCCATAACAAGATTGTTCCTCTGAATACAAATATCTAAAATACTTCAAACTACCAGAACAGGCAATAATTTCACAATTAAAAAGTCAGTAATGTATTATACATTTGATTTCTTTACGGAATTGGATTTTTTACATTTTTAATTTATTTATTTTCCTGGAATGACAATCTTTCTCCCTCCTGAGCAGAGATGGGGAATTAGATTTCATTTCCCATTACTGTTAAAGCAGAGAAATCTTGCACCCTCATCAGTATGGCAAGCAGTCAGTCAGCAATATGAAAAAAAAATATTAATTTACCTGCGCCTTCACATTTAAAGCACATCCTATCTGTCTCAAAATGCCTTTCAAATTGTGTTTTACAGCTTCACTTTCTCAGCCAAAGTAAGATAACTGTATAGAAAACTTATATATACACTCTACCTCCACCATTTATGCTGAGCAGTTAATGAACTGTCAATCACTGATGTTGAATTACACCTTTAAAACTTTAACGTCATTAACAGCTGAATTTTCTTTGTGTTTTGACCTAAGAAAGTCTGATATAGTGCAAAAACACTGTTTTAAGTGTCAGAATGTGCCTTTTAATGCAGTAAAGTATACAAAGAGCTGCAGAATACTGTTTTGAATTTACTCCTTTGGTGATGTCACAAAACACAATGCATGTTCATATATCATCATACTTAACCTAGAGCAGCTTAACCCCATCCATTTACCCTAGAGTGCTTTTTGAATGATGCTCAACATAATGTGGGAAATCAGAATATATGTGGCCCCGCCAGGGAAAACCAGGTCAAAGTCTTTTTTTTTTCCAAAATTTGTTTTTTTCAAAACAACTTTTTTGTGAATTTAAGTTTTGTTTTTGATCAAAATATGTACTACAATAGGGCGGCACGATGGCTTAGTGGTTAGCTCATTCGCGTCTCAGCACTGTGGTCTTGGGTTTGAGTCCGCATCAGAGCGGAGTTTCCATGTTCTCCCCGTGTCTGCGTGGGTTTCCTCCGGGGTCTCCGGTTTCCTCCCACAGTCCAAAAACATGGAGATCAGGTGAATTGGATACTCTAAAATTGTCCATATATGTGTGTGTTTGTATGTGTATGTGTGTGCGTTTGTGTTCACCCAGCGATAGACTGGCGCCCTGTCCTGGGCTTAGTTGAATAGTGTACTGCAGCGCCCAGTGAGGGGGTAGGGGACTAACCGCGACCCTGATTAGGAATAAGCGGGTGTGATAATGAATGAATGAATGTACTACAATAGATATCTGAGACTGTTATCTTTCATTTACAGTAATAATACCGAGTGGCTAAGTTTTGTCGCTAATGTAAGTGACACGATATTGACACTATCTCAATAAGTTGCCCAGTGACTTTGGCCTGGTTTTCCCTGGCGGGGTCACATATGTTATTTACACACACTGACCAGCCTCTTGGTCAAACCACCTGTTATATATACACTCACTGTGCAGTTTATCAGCTCTACTGACCATATAGGTGCACTTTGTAGTTCTACAATTACAGACTGTAGTCCATCTGTTTCTCTGTATGTCAGCCTCCTCATACCCTCCTAACACACCACCACCACATCAGTGTCACTGCAGTGCTGAAAATGTTAAAATATTAACTGCTCTGATGATGAACATGGTGAAAGGAAGCACGTGACAGGGTTTTACTGCATAAACAAGTGAGCACACTAGTCAGTTGTAGCAGAGTGTAAAACCACCATCATGGGCAAATCTGACTGAGGGTACCAGGTGAAAGATGACAGCATCTCAGAAACTTTGTGGGATGTTCCAATGAAGGTGTATTAATAATGGACTCCAGCAGCATAACAGTGGTGCCACTGATGCAGGAGGAGAACAATGACTTTGACATGTGGTACAGAGCAATCGACATCTCATAGTGGACCAGTTAACCTCTATAATGAACACAGGAGCAATAAGGGACGTGTCAAGGATCAATGCTGAGTGAACACTCCATGCCATGGGAGGTAATTCTCATTATTTGTTAGGTGGCCATAATATTCATATGACTGCGTATATGGTAAGTTGAGAAAAAACAGACAATAAGTGTAGATACAAGGAGGTGGTTTTAATGAAGTGGGTGGTTGGTGTATGTGTTAAAGACACAGTAACGTAATGTAAAATTGTAAATATTGCTATTTTGTTAAACTCAAGAAATAGTGTGAAGTAACAGCAAAATGTTGTTTTAAAGCTTAAAGATGTAAGAAGGCTACAAAGTTTAGTGTACTTATATTCATCTGTTTATGATCAATATAGCTGTCTGTATAGCAAGTATAGCTGCCTTTGTAATCTTGTCTTTTTGACGTTAAAAGGTATTCATCTCCCGCAGAAAGATGTTAAGCAGCTTTGTGTGTGCTTTTGTGTGTGTGTGTGTGTGTGTGCCACAGTTAGGGGGCTGTATCGATCTGTGGCAGGAGGAGGCTAACCCGGATGGACGTCCCTCGAGCTCAGAGACAATGAGTAAAGTAACAGATCAATTTGTGTGTGTACATACAAGCAAGCACACAATCTTAGCCTGTGGTCTGTTTCACTTTCCTTCTCTGAGTTGAAAATGTTAGGTTGACTTGATACCACATGGTATGGTGCACAAAGTCTGTTTGATGCCATTCATATGCGCCCTTATCATGGGAAAAACGAATTACCGCCCTTTCTGTTTTAAAAATGAGTCTGTATATAATACTGTGATATTTATACCGCTTTATGTGCAATATCTCACGTACAACAGTCATGTACATTAAGTTCAATATCTCATTCATTGTGTATGTTAATGACCGGTAAAAAGGAGTGATTGTATTTGGGCGGCAAAGGCCAGAGAGTGAAGTAAGTAGCTGAATTTACAGGTGTATTGAGGTGTACAGTCATACGATCTGTACATGTGCCTTCTTGAGCAGGAGGACCTTGCGGGCGCTGCAGGATTTTAATCCATTACGGCGTAATGTGTTACTAATGGTTTTCTTGGTAACTGTGGTCCCAGCTGCCTTAAGATCATTAACAAGTTCGCCCTGTGTAGTTTTAGGCTGATTTCTCACCTTCCTCATGATAAAGGATACCCCACAAGGTGAGATTATGCATGGAGCCCCAGATCGAGGTCGACAGTCATTTTGTATTTCTTCCATTTTCTTACAACAGTTGTTTATTTACATATTCTGACCAATTAAGCCTATAGCAGCGTAGCTCTGTCCATTAGTCTTGAAGCCTAGACCAGTCAATCAGAAGCTTAACAGTGTAAGAGTAATAAAGACGGCCTATTAAAGGAATAAAGAAAGACTGAATGATGATGGTACATATAACAAACACCATATACTGTATATATCCAAGAAATCAATAAAGTAAAACAGAAGAAAAATATAATATGTGGGGCTTTTGAGGATGAATGTTAACATGCTTGTATTGTAAATGTGATATAATTGGATTATAAAATGTAAACGATGTGTTAATGTGTTATTTATATTGTAAGAAACATGAAATTATCTCACTCTACTATAAATCAACATTTTCAAGCCTGTATAATGCATTTATCCTTCTTGTTTCTGTGTGTACAGATAAGAATTTGTGCCTGTGGTTGTGCTCCTCTGCTGTGCGACAACTTTGCCTTGGAGAGTAACGGAGGAGGAGGGGGCCACTGCTCGATCGTTAATATTGATTTGCAATTTGTAAACAGTGGGACCCATTTTAGCAAATGCCAGGCCTGTTTCAGCACAATACTGTCTGCATTATTTTCCCATTGAGCTCTAGACGAGGACAAAGTGACTGCTCTCCTGCGAAACACAGGCAGGAGAGGAACAAGAAAAGGCTTTTTTCTCTCTCTTTCTTTCTTCACAGCTGGCTAAGATGCATTCAGAGCATGAGGGCATTGTGAAGTGTTTGGAAACAGGAAGCAGGCAGAGTGTAAGGTCAGAGATAGTTCCGTTCAATAGATTTATGCGCTTTTCTCTTCTGGATGTGGATCGAAGGCACCGATGAGGTCTTTACAATGGCCGAGGCTCGCCATGGCCTCTTTCTGTCATTTTTAAATAAACGTATTCAGCTGGAAATCAGCAGGATGCCTTATGGGAAGCCTTTTACATGAAGACCTGATTTCTCTAGTTTTAGCACAGAGCAGACAAGGCCATGTGGATGACTTTTTATGAGGCTCTGTGCTTCAAGACTTCCTCAGTGTCTGTTACATACACAGTAGCATCAGAATATACACTTAGTGTGTTCATTTAATGATGATCCCTGACACTTTCCTCTCTATTGTGTTCATTATAAAGGTCAACTGGTCCACTGTGGTGTGTTGATTGCTCTGTGCCACTTGTTGAAGTTGTTGTTCAGATTTGGCATCAATGGCCTGTTGGGCACCACTGTTATGCCGCTGGGAGGCACTCAATGTACACCTTCACTGCTGAGGCTCTAGAACATCCCACAAAGTTAATGGTTTCTGAGATGCTACCACTCTTCACCTGGTACCCTGGTGGGGGCAGCCGTGGCCTGGTGGATAGGGATCTGGTCTTGTGACCAGAAGGTCACCAGTTCGATTCCCGTGCAGGTAATGACTGAAGTATCATTCAGATACTTCAAGGGGTTCAGCAGGCTAAGACACTGACACTATGACCAGAGGATCACGAGTTTGAATCCCGGTCATGCTGTTTGCCATCAACAGCCGGGGCCCAAGAGAGCAAAAAATTGATCGTGCTCTCTCTGGGCGGGTAGATGGCGCTTTCTCTACCCATCACTCACATATTACAATGTCCGCTGGCTCAGGCATCTACTGATTGGATTGAATATAACATATATGACACTTTTAACTTTTTGAATTTAAGCTATAAACACAAATAAACTGTTTCATAATATTCTATTTCTTGGAGATGTACTAGTACATGGGGTCCTGTGGTTATTTCTTCTTTTACAGGAGCTCCTCTGTAATTTTGTTTCTGTCCAGATCCACCATGTCAGTTTATCCCTCCATCACTGAGGACATTTCAGGCCAAATAAAACAGCTGTTTTATATCAATAGTATAATTCAGCACACATCTGATCTTTTCAGCCCTGTCTGGATGCAAATCTCCATGATTTTCCAGGAAGATGTTATCTTGCATTGGAAAATAAAGATTCTTCACAAACACTCATCTACTTGGAGGATCTTTCACTCCATCCTCTTCCTTGAGCATTATCCAGAGGAAAAACACACTGAAATCAGACAAGTGAGATCCCACAGGCTTATTAAAGGAGTGAAAATAATCACAGCTACAGTAAAGTCATTATGTACTAGTTGTATCACAGTGAGTCCCTTAAAGATCTCATTTCAGATGCTGTTAATATAATAGACGTGTAAATGAGTGTTTATATTCCAACTGTTAACTAGAAACTCATTCGTTTCTCAGATGTTTCTCCTGAGAATAACACCTCAGTTATATTCAATGTGTCTCCTCTTGAGTTGTCTCAGTAAAGTCTCGCATTGTTTAGCTAAGCTACTCATTCATGTGCACTAAATACCAGAATCTTATTATGAACTCAACCATTTCTCAGAATAACTCTTACAGTGTTTATCACTCATGTCCAGTGGTGGTCCTAGGCCATTTGGCGCCCTGGGCCAAGAACCCTTCCAGTGCCCCAACTCTGAGACACAGACAAACACAAACACTCCAACCACTCCCCCCTTCCACTTACTCCGCCCCCCTGGCACGAACATCGGCCATCTCTAAGCTACTTTGTATATTGTTCACTAGGGTGCTTTGCTTTCCTGACAGGGGGTTTCATCTCACAAATGTACGGGGAGAATGGACAAACGTATTTGGACACCTGCTCATTCATTTTCGTTTCATCAAAGCCCAAACGCTTTCTACATTGCTGTGAGGATTTAATTGTATTCAGCAAGAGCTTTAGTGAGGTCAGGAGGTCAGGATTCATCCCCCAACTCATCCCAAAAGTACTGGATGGTGCAGCATCATTTCAGAGAACATTGTTCCAGTGCTCCACAGCTCAATGTTGGGGGGCTTTATAAGCCCTTAACCCATGGTATCAATAGGTTCATGTTTATCTGCTCCAGAGTCTTATTCTATTGGCAGTAGGGTTAGACAAGCTGTGTGCATCTGTGTCAGCAATGGGTGCAATGCAAAGTAGCTGAGTGCATTCATTAAAAAAGGCATCCACAACCATTTGGACATACTATGTATAGTCTGAGGGCGGCACGGTGGCTTGGTGGTTTGCACACTCACCTCTCAGCACTGAGGTCTTGGGTTCGAGTCTCCATCTGGGTGGAGTTTCCATGTTCTCCCCGTGGGTTTTGTTCGGGGACTCTGGTTTCCTCCCACAGTGTACCCAGCAATGGATTGGCGCCCTATCCTGGACTTAGTTGGGATAGTGTAATGGCCTGCGCCCAGTGAGGGGGTAGGGGTAGGCGACCATGATAAGGATTAAGCGGGTGGGATAATGGATGGATGGATGGATGGATGGATCTATAGTCTGAGGTGAGTGCCTGTATACTACAGATGTACAGAATAATTCTTTTAAAAAGCATCCACTGAAAGATTCTTTAGGTAAGCTCTTCTCTGACACCACTACAAGGAGACCTTTTGGTATCTTTGTTTCTAAGAGTTTAGTGTTAAAAGACTTCAGGAGATATCAGGAATATCTTGATCCATTTCATATCGTCTCTGTACAACATATCCACATTTCTAAAGCTTTGTTTTTCTTTGTATGTCAAGCAGAAGTGGATTGCTGAGCTGTGTTTTCTTTTTACTCTGACATAAACAAAAGAATTATAGTGTATATTACAGTAAGAATGAGCGGAGATGCTGTGGGCGAGGCAGGCCTGTAGGGCCAACTCTTTTATCCTCTCTACTCTCAGTGTTTTCTCCTGTCAGGTCTTTATCCAGCACTCTTATCTTTTGTCTTCCTCGTTCATTTGTTCTCCCCTCCTCCTTTCTCCTCATCTCTTTTGCCTTTCCCTTGCGCTCCAGTTTGCAGGTAATCAATGAAGTCGGCTGATAGGTTTCCTGTCTTGTCAGGCGTGCAGCTGCCATTACTTTACTCAGCTACAGGCCTGCCAAGTGTATTACATGAGTCGCCAGCATCAGGCCTAGATTACATCAGACCCCCAGGGATGGAGCAGGACTGAGACGGGTGTGGAAAGGTGGGGGTTGGAGAGAAAGAATGACAAGGCAGGTGACAAGCGAATGGAGATTTGCAAGTCAGCTCATGAATGCTAATTTCGGCTTCCACTTCTTGCTGAATTCTTTGCTTGCTTGTGCGTAGCTGCTACAACACATCTCTTAGTAAGATTAATGATCACAGCCCATCGTGCATTACTGTGTTAGTGTCCTCCAGCTGACCCGCGGTTGTTTCGCTAGCTGCAGCCCAGGCTAATTCAAAGTATAATATCCTCAATTGCTTCCCACAAAACAAAGAGAAACAGCAGTGTCTTGCTGCTACATGATAGCAGGGAGCAGGTCTAAACTGATGCACACGTGTGAACTGGCTGCTTTGTTTTAAAACGATGGCAGGTGGGCAGACGGGCAGGCGGCATACCCGAGGATAAGGTCAATCTGGCAGCTAAATGAATCACTGCCACGTGGTCTAACGCAAGTTAGCCGTGTGTGATAAATCCCCAACATGCTGGCTGGCTAGCCACCGGCGGAGGGAGGCCCTATTACGCTGATGCATAGCTGTGCAGGGCCCATCTCAAGGTCATTAGCGGCACGCTAACCAAGGGGTGCACGTAACCAAGACAAACAGCCAACAAAAAGATGATAAGCAACACTATCCATCTTCGGAGGAGACTGGAGCACTTGCTAATAAACCTAAATGGCTCCCATAGAGGAGGACTATTGCCCTCTCAAGTTCATTGTGAAAACTCGATGTGAAATGGGTCGTATGTTTGTAGGCTCTCATGAGTACTGCCATTAATTTGGATGTATACACAGAGGAAAAAGAGAGGAGCATGCATCTACTCTCACAAGTTCATTCTCACAGCTTTATTTCAGTGCTATTCTTTGTAATGTTAAAGGATTCTTTTTGCCTCTAGATGGCACACTAGAGCACCAGCATCTCAAATAAAACAAATGCTTCAAATTCAGCCATGATCTTCTCTTTAGCCTCCTCCTTTTCCTGTTCTCAGCTTGGTGTTGTGATATCCAGCGAAACATGGGGTATACAGTGGTAACCCTACTTACGAGTTTAATCCGTGCAGGAGCTGAGCTCGTTAGCTGGAATGCTCGTTAGCTGGATGCATTTTCCCCATAAGAATACATGTAAAACTGATTAATCCGTGTCAGCCGGCCAATATACAGTATACTTTAATATGGTAAATAATGTGTTTATATGGGTTTTTTAAAACATAAACGTGACGACGACACTCGTGTAGGCTGGCCGCTAATGAGAGGGAGACCGACGGTGCTCGTGTAGGCTGGGGGCTAAGGAGGACAGGAGGACGGGCGTACGTGTATGGCATGGTTACACTTATCATATGAAAAGTAAAAGTAAAATGTATCTAACTTTCTTGTTCACTACCTTTTGCTACCTTAGCGTCGCTTTCAAAAGGCACTTTTACTGGACAGCGGTCAAAGGTATTGACTGACCTCTTCTTCTACGGTAGCATCTAGGAGATGCTACGACCGCAGGGCCCCTAGTGGTTTGGCATACTTGAAGAAATAACGCTACTCGTTACTTGGAATATTACTCATTACCTGGAACAAAAATATTCTGAGATCTCGACTCGTTACCTGGAATACTCGTTAGTAGGGATGCTCGTAAGTAGGGTTACCACTGTATATTGATATCATATATAAATTGGGATGTTTTGTGTGTTTAATGTGAGTGTCTTTGGATACAGACACTGAAACACTTAACAGTTCTTCTGGTAAACACATCACAAGCTAACAAACAACACAAGCTAACTCGAACACAACACAAGCTAACGCAAACAGCACAAGCTAACAAACACAACACAACACTAACTAACACAACGTAAGCTAACAAACACAACACAAACTAACCCACCGCATGCTAACAAACACAACACAAATTTACACAAATACAACACATGCTAACCCAAAACAAACTAACAACCAACACAAGCTAATACAAACACTACACAAGCTAACACAAACAGCACAAGCTAACAAACACAACACAACACAAACTATCACAACACAAGTTAACAAACACAACACAAACTAACCCACCACAAGCTAACACAAATACAACACAAACTAACACAACACAAGCTAACCCAAAACAAACTAACAACCAACACAAGCTAATACAAACACAACACAAACTAACACAACACAAGCTAACCCAAAACAAACTAACAACCAACACAAGCTAATACAAACAGTACACAAGCTAACACAAACACAACACAAGCTAACACAATACAAGCTAACCCAAAACAAACTAACAACCAACACAAGCTAACACAAACACAACACCAGCTAACAAACAAACCATAAGCTAAAATGGTGTATTCTGGCTTCATCATAGCAAAGTGCAGTTTAGTAAAGTAAACTAAAGTAAGTAAAGTAAAGTAAAACATTTCTTTTAGAATTCTCTGATATAATGCAGAATTCATTGTTCCAAAAGTTCTACTTTTAGGACTTGTGTGAAAATCTGATTGTTTTAGGTCGTATTTATGTAGAAATATAGAGCATTTTGAAGGGTTCACAAAACTCTGAAGCACCACTGTAGGTCATCAATGAAGTAAGACAGAGCTGAAGGAGGCTTAGTCACAATGATACAGAAACAGTGTTCAGCCTTTTTAGAGTTCAGTCTTTTACTGCCCTGATTTGAAGGTTTTTCTACTGTAAAATCTAAATGTTCATAGTCCTTACCTTGGTTATGTTTCTTCCCTGGTGTTTACATTCTAGTTGTGTCATGTTTGGTTGTTGTCTCCACCCTCCTGCCATGTCCATATGTTCTCTGTTTGGTTCCTGTGCTCTGCTTATGTTCCACCCTGTCATTACTCCAGTGAACTGTGTCTAGCACATTTCCATGTCTATGTATTGTTCACTACTCTTCCTTGATCATTTGCTTGCTTATCACTTATATCAGCTACATCATTAAGGTAGGGTGACCAGATCCGAGATGACGAAAAACAGGACACCTCAGCAGGTTTTTTTTTGTGTGTGTGTGCTTGAACATAAATTGTATTAATATTATTAATTATTAATACATATTGACAAATTATGATTTATATTTGATTAATAATTACTAGTTACTATTAATAATATACTATTAATAACTATGAAATTTAGTACGAATAATAAAATAATGAAATGAATTTTAATCATTAATAAAATATTAATTTATTATTATATATTATAAAAAAATAACAAACTGTTAAAAGCATGTAGCATAAAATTATCACCCAATCCTTTTCAGTCAACTTCACTTCAGCTCATTATCGCCAATGTTACACTTATGTTTGGACTGTATGGTCAGTAGATCTTATTTACACAGAATTATACCTCATTTTTGAGCAAAAATAAGCAGAAATTCTGAATTATTTTGATAATAGTTCAATTTAGAGGCATGTAAATAGATGGCTTATCACAGACTGGTAGACACAGACTCAAATGTTAATGTTTATGAATTTTATTATTAAACCTCTGATATTAAAATACGTCAATAGCTCAAAACTCAGTGGGTCAAAGTGGTGTTGGTGGCACATGGAAGCTAACATCATATCAATTTGGTTTACATGTTATGGTTAATGTGTATACATCATATTCTCATGTTTTAGGTTTGGTGTTGTTGGTTTCTCTGTGCTGCTCAGTTATGGAGATATAGTATTTGTTTCCCCAGTTCTTTGTTCTATCATTCGTTGGTTCCTTTTGTGCTTAGTTCTGTTTCTTTCAGCACATTCCTTTGGTCATTCTAAGTTCTCTCATATTCATGATTCTTATTGTTCTCTTTTCAGTGTGTTTGGAAACCACAACCTGGTCTTGAATTGTCTCTCCCAACATCCAAAAAACATCACACCCCTCTATTGATCGCTTTCTTTCCTGATGTCCTGTAGTTTTCATTTATGAAGAAATATTGATTTGTATCTCACACCATCACAACATGGATTCTCAATGTATAGCTGCGCTTTCGCTGTATTGATTCCATTATTCTCTTACCGTCCTTTGTGTTTGTGTAGGATATCTACATGTCTACTCTGCCTCCGCCCAGGCGGTGGCCTCAAAAAGAGGCTTGAATCAGGACATGCTCTTGAGGTCGTGTCTCGTATTGAACTGTGAAGTGAACTGGAGCTTCAGAAGAAATTGCACTTGCTGTGAAGTCTGTCCCACTTCTTCCCCCTCATTTATTAAATAATATCAACCAGTGTTTCAGACAGAGTACCCTCCACACCACTCCCATCTCTACGTACCTTCAGGGTCAACCATCACTTCTCTCTTTCTCTGTTTCTGTCTCTCTCTCAGTTCAATTCCTGCTGTGACTAAACAACATGAGCGGAAACTCAGACCTACTGACCAAAGAAGAAATAAAGCTGGCAAAATGATCATTGAGATGATGCAATAAACATGATTATACTGTTAAATTACAATAGAGGCAGGCCCCGAGTGCCTCAGCAGGCTAAGATGTTAACACTATGACCAGAGGATCACGAGTTCGAATCCCGGTCATGCTGTTTGCCGTCAACAGCCGGGGCCTAAGAGGGCAAAAAATAGGCAGTGCTCTCTCTGGGCGGGTAGATGGCGCTCTCTCTCTCCCTGTCATTTGCACATTGCAATGTCTGTTGTCTCAGGCGTCTACTGATTGGTCCAAAAATTATTTAAAAAAATACATTAGAGGCACTGTAAAATAACAGTAACATCATTCTCAGCTCTGCGGTGATGTGGTGGTGGTGTGTTAGTCTGTGTTCACTTAATGTCCACTCTATTATACACACCTACCTATCCTTAATATGCAGTTTTAAATGTGTGACTGATGTATAGGTACAATAACTGTCAACCTTTAATGATTTTAGTTTAGAACATTGACTTGGTTGATACATAGCAATGCTGAATAAACAAACAAATGCCAGGCATAATACCCACGCACATGTCATGTCAAGTCAAATTTATTTATAAAGTGCTTTTTACAACTGATGTCACAAATCAGCTTTACATGGTTAGCAATAACAAAACACCAAATCCCCGGTGAGCAAGCTAACTGTGACAGTGGCAAGGGAAAACTCCCTCAGAGCTGGAAGAAGAAACCTTGAGAGGAACTGGACTCACATGGGGGACCCATCCTCCTCTGGTCTACTAATTATAAGTTCTTAATAAATCACATAATCCTATGATGCTGTTGTAGTGTTCAGGTACTGATATGGTGACAGTAGTGAAACAAGAATGATGATAATAAAGGTAGCAGCCAGTAAAGTTCATATAAACTTGTTGTCAGTAGTGTAAGGCATCTGGAGCAGGTCACAGTAGTTAGTTGTTGGTGGGCAGCTGGTCTAATGTGGCATCATGCAGAGTTAGTATTCAATCATCCATTAGCGTTGGGCGGGACCAGTGGGCAATCACTCACTCAGAAAAAGACAGAGATACAATTAGTTCTGTTTAGGTTTATAGAGCACAGGGATTATGAGACTTATCAGAGTGTGGCTAATGACTCTGGGAGAGCTATCTAGAACAGCCTACTTTAAAGAAAAGAGACAAAAGGCAAACAGGCATGGGAGCTCCCCGAGACACTGGCATCCCTTTGCTCACTGTCAACAAGCCTGAGTGATCATGTGAGCAGTGGTAATACAGCCCCAGCATCTCAGTTTACTGTAAATCCCTAAGTCAGTAAACCCCTGGATCTGCAACCTTTCTATAATGTAAAGTATTACATTATTTAAAAGGTGTATCTGTTTAGTATAGGTTCTTTACCAAAAGCTAAACTAAACACACATTTTCAGCCTAGTCTTAAAGGTTGAGACTGTGGTTGCACATGCCTCATTAATTTTTTGCACTGGGGTCCATAAGACTCTTGTTATGCTATTGATCAGGCAAACTGGGAATATGACAAGCCTCTGCAAGACACAAAGTAATTATAATTCTGGAGTGTTAGAATTGGCCTACGTATGGGTGGAGAGGATGAAGTGGAAGCGTGTACACAGGCAAGAGGAGAGTACGAGTGCTAAGGAGTGTGAGTTGAGGGTTTTAGGATGTCTGGAAAGACAAAGTGAGTCAGAGGGGATGCCACACTATTCCACTTTAGGACACCTCTAGAGATTTGACGCAGGGGAAATCTTTCCGGAATGGCAATCTCTCCCCTCCTCCGGAGCGGAGACGGAGATGGAGATGGAGAATTAGATTTCATTTCCCATTACTGCTAAAGGAGAGAAATCCTGCACCCTCATCAGTACGGAAGCCTGCGGCTCAGCCTGCAGACTGACAATTGGGCTCAAGCGGGCACACAAATACTGGACACCTTCAGGAACACACACTGAACATGTGAATTATTCACATCTTAATTATCACATTCATGCAATTATGGATTGTGATTATTCATTCCAAATGAGTTACAGTAGTAAATTATTGAAAAAAGGACAGTTTTGGAGGTGAGCCGCTAACGCTGGGCTCAGTAGGCAGGAGACAGCTTGGCACAGTTTAAATGTTAATAATCAGAGTGAGGGCTTATGACAGGCTAGATTGTGTTATTGTTTTGGGCTTTGACTGGGTTTTAACGGAGCCCTCCTGGCACATGGTTTATGATCAGGGGTCAAAGCACGGACAGGGTTGGTGACCTCAATTATAAACTCGTCTCTTTTCCTGCCACAGCCTTGCAGGACTCTTTTGAGTGTATGTGTGTAAATGAGACCACTGCTGTTCTCACGAAGCACAAATGTTCTAGCAGTGAGCGCTAAATCATTCGCACGATTTGCAGCCTCACGTTTACGACACAATTATTCCATGTTCACACATGAGAGGTGTCTTTGGTAATTTGCTGTTGATCAAATGCTTCAACATGTCAATATCAGTTCTGTGAAATGTAGCACATGATGGTTGTGTGAAATGAGCTTGTTACTGCAGAGCAGCGCTAATGAGTGTATTGTATCTTGTGTATGGTTGGCTAACCATCATTGGAGTTTAGAGATATGGAGACTTAATTGACGAGGCTAACAGCATCAGCTGGACACTCAACATCTTTCTTTCACATAATTATGCACCTTGCCTATTTATCTGTGCACCTGTTCATATTGCACTTCGTCACTTTTTCACTGCCAATTTGTATATAAAAGACTGCACATCTTATATCTGCTTACTGGTGTTTACCAGGCACAGGCACTTTGTTGTTAAATTGTACTTGGCTTCTGCGAGGGCACTGAGATTATTATCCACTCAATGTGATAACACTTCACTGCACAATCACTTGCATAATATTTCTGCATTTCGGTAAATTAACACTGTACACCACATCTCAGTACTGTATGTTTATAGTAATATATTACTATATCCTATCTTTAGGCATTCTTGTTTTATTTGTTTACTGTTCTCATTGTACCTGTGCTGCTGTGATATATAACCTTCCCTTTGGGATTAATAAAGTGATCTATCTCTTTTATCTCTTTTCTAAATGCCTGCCTGCCTGCTTGCCTGGTTGCCTGCTTGGTTGCCTGTCTGCTTGCTTGCCTGGTTGCTTGCTTGCCTTGCTTTCTTGCCTGCCTGCTTGCTTGCTTGCCTGCCTGGTTGCTTGCTTGCATTGCTTGTTTGCCTGCCTGGTTGCCTACCTGGTTGCTTGGTTGCCTGCCTGGTTGCTTGCTTGCCTGCCTGGTTGGCTGCCTGGTTACTTGCTTGCCTGTCTGCTTGCTTGTCTGTCTGCTTGCTTGCCAGGTTGCCTGCCTGCCTAATTGCCTGCCTGCTTGCTTGTTTACCTGCTTGGTTGCTTGCTTGCCTTGTCTGCCTGCCTGCTTTCTGGCCTGCTTGACTACTTACTTGCTTGCCTGCCTACTTGCTTACCTGCCTGGTTATCTGCCTGGCTGCTTGCTTGCCTTGCCTGCCTTGTTGCCTACCTGGTTGCCTGCCTGCTTGCTTTCTTGCCTGCTTGCCTACTAAATGTCTTGGTCTTGACTTATTTTGACTTGATGTGTCCTGGTCTTCTTCTTGACTTGGACTTCATGCATCCTGGTCTTTCTCTTGATTCAAACTTCATGCATTCTGGTTTCCATCTTGACTTGAACTTGATGTGTCTTGGTCTTTGTCTTGACTTGGACTTGACTCTAGCAGTCTTGACTACAACCCTGTTCACAATCCTCTATTATACTGAACTACAACTATAGATGACTACATGGTTCCAGGTCAAGTCAATCTGAAGTTGAATACTGTGTTCAAATCTGAATGCAAAATCAAAATCAATGAAAATCAGTTCCTATTGAGACCCCTCCATGATCCCCGTAGAGCTACATAATGCTCATGTGATTAGGCCATTTGATTAGGCTGTGCATGTCAATAGAGTACAGTGGTCCATCGTGGAGTGATGCAAAGTGAAGACAGGCTTTGGATATACTCTTTTTTTGTTATCATGACTAACATTTTTTATCTACCTTTACTTGCCTGAAGATCAGGCCTCTAGTCACATCAGATAGTCATCCACCATCATCCAGACAGACAGCACCTCTGTCTGGAACATGCAAATGAAGCAGACAGCTCCGCCCCACACTTGTTCTATCAAAAATGCTATGACACCTCCATCTGTTCACCATGGTCTCGTCCAGAAATGGAGAAGAGAACGACAGCTAAGGGAGGGGAGTGGAAAAAAGGCAAGGAGCAAGGACAGACAGACAGACAGACAGACAGACAGACAGACAGATAGATAGATAGATAGATAGATAGATAGATAGATAGATAGATAGATAGATAGATAGAGAGTGAGGTGAGATTGTGAGAACGTGAAAAAGATGAAGCAGAAGAGAGAAAACGGAGAGAATTACGACAGCGGCAGAAGGGAGAGCTCGACTTTCATGATATGATGTATAAGTTCACACACACGGTGGAGATTGCCGCACCTGTCTAAATTTCAAATGCAGCTTCTGACTCCCTGTGCACCAGGGTGCCAACATAACCTCATCACAACCTCGTTTCCTCATTACCGCCATATGGATGCTTCATACAGAGATAGGCATTATGACCCTGGAGAAATCCCCCTTTAGATATATCTACAGTAAAATGAACCCAGGCAGTATAGGGTCAACCTGCTTCACAGCAGCACTGCTCTCATACTCCTGAAATAATCAGCGCTCACTGACGTCCGGTCTGGTGCTCTCTAATTAGCACCTCATTAATATGGACTAGTACAGCAATTAATTATTAATCAAAAATGCGAGAAAGATTATAAGGGGTGTGAATTCCCTGCAGGTGACCTGCACAGCAAAATCAGCCAAGTAGAAAAGATAGAAATCCGCAGGAGGTCACTTCATTAATTTAACATGCATGTTTTAATTGTGTGGAGTGGTGCCTTTCAATTGCACATGGAAAATACCAGAATGAATACTACATTTTGAATAATGTCAATGAAATTGCCACTTACTTTTTATACTTACCTTATCTGTAAGGCTAACACTGTTAATGAAGACAAGGACTCAATAGTCACCTATTCATATGTTACACTGTCAAAGATCTGTAAGGTTACATATATGTTATATTGTCAAATTCAGGGATTCAAGGAAACCTTATTGTCATTCACATCATTTGTAGTACATGAGGTGGAAAGAATTGTCTGTATTGTTAAATATATGTTACGCTGTCAAAAATCTATAATGTTACATATATGTTACACTGTCAAACATCTATAATGTTACACATATGTTCAGTGTTGGGAACGTTACTTTAAAAAAGTAATTAGTTATAGTTACTCACTACGTGTTCAAAAAAGTAACTTAGTTAGTAACTGAATTACTCTATAATAAAAGTAACTCGTTACCAGGGAAAGTAACTATTTGCATTACAGTTAAAAAAAAAGTTATTTGTCAAAGAATAAGGATTTTTTTGAAAAAGCAGTTTTCACAGTCAGTTGAAATGAGTAGATCATAAAGGTGTTTGTACATAACTTTTGATATTTTTTGCACATTAACAGACCAGTGCAGGATAAAATCCTTTAAAATACCAAATCTTTGTAAAAAAAAAAAGCAAAAGTAAACAGTTACACTATATAAAGTGCATTTACATCTATCAAATTAAATTCTCTCAACCTGAGACAACTGGTTTGTTCACAACAGAAGTAAACTTAAAACCTCTATAGTCTTATTCTTAATTAAATAAATCAAATACCCAGTCTGGTAGACATTCAGGAACTTCCAAGTATTTCTAGTACTCCGTTTGTGTCGTGCGTCACTGGTGTACTTCGGCACACGTGTAAAAACACTGGCTCTGATTGGCTACCATAACGCTGCCTTAGCCAATCGCTTACTGACTTGTTAGTTAAACAGGTGTTACACCGAGAACTGTGACCTATCGAGATCTGTGACTTAGGTAGATCTTAGGTAGATCTGAGATCTATCAAGTCAGATCTCGACAGGTCACAGTTCTCGGTGTAACACCGGTTACTCCTCACTAGCCTGGGCAGAGGTCCACTCGTATTACTATCGGTATATCAATATATAGTAACGCACCGCTTTAATGACCAGTAACATCAACGGCATTGTAAGGACAGGAAAAGTAATTAATTATTTTATCCCATTACTGACAAAATGACATCGTTACGTAACGCCGTTATTTTTAACGCCGTTATTCGCAACACTGCATATGTTACACTGTGAAACATTTGTAATGTTACATATATGTTACACTGTCAAATATCTGTAATGTTACATAAATTTTACGCTGTCAAAAATCTGTAATGTTACATATATTTTACACTGTCAAACATCTGTAATGTTACATATATGTTACAATGTCAAACATCTGTAATGTTACATATGTTACAATGTCAAACATCTGTAATGTTACATATATGTTACACTGTGAAACATCTGTAATGTTACATATATGTTACACTGTCAAACATCTGTAATGTTACATATATGTTACACTGTCATACATGTATTGTTATATATATATATGTTACACTGTCAAACATCTATAATGTTACATATATGTTACAATGTCAAACATCTGTAATGTTACATATATTTTACACTGTCAAACATCTGTAATGTTACATATATGTTACACGGTCAAACATCTGTAATGTTACATATATGTTACACTGTCAAACATCTATAATGTTACATATGTTACACTGTCAAACATGTCTTGTTACACATATGTTGCGCTGTCAAAAATCTATAATGTTACATATATGTTACACTGTCAAACATCTATAATGTTACACATATGTTACACTGTGAAACATTTGTAATGTTACATATATGTTACACTGTCATACATGTGTTGTTACATATATGTTACACTGTCAAACATCTTTAATGTTACATATATGTTACACTGTCAAACATCTGCAATGTTACATATATGTTACACTGTCAAACATCTATAATATTACATATATGTTACACTGTCAAACATTTATTGTTACATATATGTTACATATATAGACAGTGTTGTTTAGGACACAGTATGACTTAATGTGAGCTAGAAAAAATGACAAAAGCACAGTACTCTATGTCTGGGTATGGTGTCCACCATCTTAACAGAGAAACAGGACGAGTGGGAAGTGCGGATCAGTTTTACAGGGGAATCTGATCCCAGATCAGTCTTCTACCAGTACTGCATTGGCAGTGTTTTCTAGCCTGTTGCTATCATAGCTTGTGTACGTAGTTTGTCTGTAGTTGATGTTTATGATGGTTTTCTATGTATCATGATATTCATGCTTAAAGCATTCGGTCTCTTCACAAATCCCAGAATGTACCACGCAACCGGCAACATCCGGTTCACCATTTTCTCTTGTTTATGTCTGTGCCAGCTATACTACATACACTGTTTACAACTTTATTTGGTAAGTAAATACTTATGTGATATCTACTAGCTTTTGTAACTATATGCAGATATTTCTTTGGATATTAAACATATCTTGTTGTGTCAACTTGTATTTTCAATTTATGCAGTGGGTTTTTAGCACGGTGCATTCTGGGATTTGTGAAAGGGGCGAATGGAGACCTTAGGCTCCAGAGTATCCTATTCTACTGGTCAAAGGCTTTCTATGGAGATTATACAAACTGTATGTATGTAATTGTCCATCTGTGTAAGTTATAGGTAAACATAGCTTACTTCATTCATTAAAAGGACTGTCTATGTTTATCTATATCCTGCTGTTTGTTACTATGGCCTTTGGTACAGTACAGTGTTATACAGAATAGTAAGGTTTTTCTAGTTTTCCCTGCTGCTCTGCATTTCACCTTGACTCTACCTCACTACATGGTTTCTGGTGGTGATTTTACAGCTGATGAGCCACCATTCCCCTGTCCCCCTGAGAGAACAGCATGCTGGGAGTGAAATAAACAGAGACACTCTTCAGGTCACTCTCCATCTCCCGAGAATTCACTACAGCGATGCTCACTGCTCCGTGCTTCTGCTGCTTTAGCTGTGCTGTCAGGAGCTAACAGTCAAGGACAAATCAGGCTGCACTGAATTAGGCTTCATAAAGAAGAGGACGACTCGAGTAAACCTGCTCTGTGTTAGACAAAGACTACAAGAGTTATTTATGATGTAAAACAACAGAGAGAGAGAGAGAGAGATATAACACACACACATACACAGAGAGAGAGAGAGAGAGATAAAACAGAGAGAGAGAGAGAGAGAGAGAGAGAGAGATAACACAGAGAGAGAGAGAGAGAGAGAGAGAGAGAGAGA
>BRDA01027475.1:0-24256 GCA_036984385.1 Crenuchus spilurus | reverse complement strand
TAGAGTAATTCAGTTACTAACTAAGTTACTTTTTTTAACAAGTAGTGAGTAACTATAACTAATTACTTTTTTAAAGTAACATTCCCAACACTGACTGTATGTAAAAGCCCACTTTTGATATAGCAAAAAATGTGACAGTGTAAGAGTCGACTCATTTCACTTTGGCCCTCAAAGATGGTGTCAAAAAATCAAGTCAAAGATCTTTTGGATTCAAATCCCCACCACAAATGATCATGATAATGATTGTATGCCAGTTTCCTTCCTCTAGTTAGTAGGAGCATGAATGTCTTTTTACATTTTGTGATGTGATTTGTTCGTAATGGAAATTGCCCTCCACATTTAACCCGTCTGTGCAGTGAAATACACACACCAGTGAACACAGCAGACTGTGAGAACATGAGCCTGAAGTGGTGGGCAGCCCTATCCACAACACCCAGGGAGCAGTTGGGCGTTAGGTGCCTTGCTCAAGGGCACTTTAGTCATGACCTGTGTAGGATTGAACCGGTGACCTTCTGGTCACAAGACCACATCCTTATTAAGCCCCTGTCTAACCACGACTGCCCCAATGATAAATGGACCAATAGAATTGAAACGGTCCCAAATGACTTGTTACATTACCATCAATTAAAACGAAACTCTTCTCCAATGAAGTTTTTAGCTTTGAAGATGCAAGGTTTTCTGACAACTTCACTTGGATGTTCTGAACTTGTTAATCGTCACTCCAGATGTTACAGAAATTCTGCAGATGTGGATGGTGCCACATTCGGGTCTTTCAGTAGCTCTTTCCTCCAGTGGACCTACCTAAACATCACACATTCACTGCAGGCAGTTAAACATCTGCTTTTGCAGGCTTGCTCCACAAAAGGACATTTCTCCATGGAGGCTTATAGGTTCCATTGTGTTAAGAGACTTATGCTCATGCTCAATGGGGAATGAGGGAAAGTCCTAAATGAAGGTGAAGGAACATAATTGAACTGGCTGAAGGACTGCTCTGCCCTATAAGCTTCTTATACTTCCTCTAAACTCTAAGCTCCAGCATTTAATTATTTTCTACTTTCTACTGTAGTGGAAAGTTGCTTTGAGCACAGCGCTGAGCTGTCAGTCTGTGGGATTGTTTAGGCGATTGATTCGTTGACATTAGTGGAGCAACCAGTTTATTTAGAGAGAGCACGAGAAGCTCTGCTTCACACTGATAGTTCTGGGCTGTGTGGCTATCATTATAACAAGCTTTGTTCATTTTTGCTTCCTTTGAATGGAGCTGAGATCACGCAGATCAGGCTAGTAAACCTGGTGAAAAACATTTCACTTGTCTCTACCCAGGCTTGTTTGTTGTCTCTGTAAAAGTGTTGAACTTCTTGAAATCTGAACTGTCTACCACTGAGAAGGCCTGCTATTTACCCTGTAGAAAACTTTACCTATTAGAGCCATCTGCTTGCATGCACTTTGAATCCACAGAGCTGTGGAATTCAAAATGCACATGTGAAAAAGCAGAAGCTCTCGCCTCTTACCTGAGCTGCGGAATAAAATTAATTAGTCCTGTTGGGGTACTTGTCCAACTCTAGGGGTCTTCAATTGGGTAGCTGAAAACATCCACTTTGGACTAAAGCTTGTATGCATGATTAGTTCTGGGTATTTTCCCCACATATAATGATATATTGTTAACATTTTATCATACATATAATAAGGGTTGGAAATAATATAGGAAATTCCTACTTAAGTAAAAGTACTGTTACTGTAGTTTTACTTTACTTCAGAAGTTACTCAAGTGGGATATTTTAAATTAAAAATCTGTGATTAATTACTTATGACTGGTTTTTGTACAAACTGAACTAAAGCTAAAAATGACGTGTAACATTACTCACATGTTTTCCTTCATTAGGTGGAATTCATTATTATTTAAAACCTCATTATCTACTAAAATGAACCTTTTTTGTGAAGTTTGTTAGTAATAGGGATGCACCAATCAGATGCTTTTATAGCAGAGTCCTTGCCCTGTGGCTGTTTTTGTGGCATTGAGCATTATATTTATTAGCAAAATTAGCAGGTGTTTGCTTTTGCAGGCTAAATGAACAGACTAACATGACAGACAACAGTCGTAACAGATGCAGTCTTCAGAGGAAGCTTAGATTTTACAGGCTGCTTTTGTCCCCACTCCTCCAGCTTGTCACATCTCTGATCACGCCATCTCAGAACTATACTTCCCAGAATCCTTTGCGCTCTTCTGTTCACTTGAGGCCTAAGCAGCCCTCTATTTGGCCTATTTCTGTTTAGCTTGAGGCCTAGTCGGCTCTCTGTTTAGCCTGTGTCTGTTTAGCATATTTCTGTTTATGTTTATTTGGTTGTTCTCTGGTTTGTTTGGATTTGTGTTTGGTTTATTACATTCACCTTAAGTAAACCTGCACTAATCTTTCCTAATCCATTGCATAGCATTACAGTTGTACTTGGTTAACATGGCTGAGGTTGTTTTTCACAATTATATCAAACACACTTTCCTAAAAGGGCTCAGTTGTTGACTGAACATGCAGAGTAGAACAGCAGAATGTAGAAATGCAGTTATGTCTGCATTAACAAATAGCATGTAATAGCCAGCACAGCTCATCTGCTAACAGGCTAATAGGATTGTTTTTCTGCAGTTTGAACAGCTGATTGATTTAGAGTGATTTAGTATCTGATTAAAAAAGGATTTCACTATATTTACATTTGAGGCATTTAGCAGATGCTTTCATCCAAAGCAACTTACAATTGGGGGTTAGGTACCTTGCTCAAGGGTACTTCAGTCGTGACCTGCCTGGGGATCGAACCGGTGACCTTCAGGTCACCAGACCAGATCCTTAACCACTAGGCCACAGCTGCTATATACAATCAGGTTTAATTTTGTCATCATTTGAGCATGCAACAGGTCTGGTCCAAGAAATTCAGCACATTCACATATTATAGCATAAACTTGGAGAGCTGTATATTTATAGATAAAGATGCATAACGTGATACTACCATAAATAAAATACTACTGATATACTACTAAGATAGAATGTAAGAAAATAAAATGTACAACCATAATTTGAGTCAAATTACAGTGTATTCCTCACCACTAAGATCTGATCATACATATCAGATTTAGCAGCTAACTTGAAATCTGAACAATCAATGTATTGATTGCAATGTCAATGTCACTGCAATGTAAGCAAAGAAATATTTACTGATGCATTCAATCAGCTCACAATTAACATTAGCTACAGTAGCTTGCTAACAGTAACTCTAAAACAACAAAAGTAAAATAACAGTATACTTGTTTAGCTAAAGCCCTGTGGGGGGTGAGGATGAGGGGCCCTGGGCACTGCTTGTGCATAGGGCCCAGAATTTGGTGCAGACAAGACTCAGGTGCTTGCAATGAGACATGACATAATGTGGCTGGGGGTGGAGCCAAGCAGTGGACACGACATGTGTAAAATGTAAAAACAAGCATTTATTTTATATAAATATTATTTTAGATAATTATCAGACGAGCTCTGGGTTTGCTAAAAACAGTAGGTAATTCAGAAATTTTCTCAGAAGACAAAGGGAAAAATAACACAGACATGGTGCACCTGGATGTAAATGAAATCAACAAGGAGCTCCTGAAAAAGAAGAAATTGCCCCAGGACCAATCCAATCTTTAGGCTTTAGATGATTCATTCTAGTGAAAAGCAGAATGACAGGTTCTTGGGGAGATGTTTGGCAGCTCATAATGTTTTTTTATTCTTTAAAAAAGAACAAAGATAAAAAATTAGCATATTTATATGTAAGTGCAATAGCGCTAATGTAAACTCCAATCACATATCCACCATACTACTACATCCCATGATGCTTTGCTCAAAATTCCACTTTGAGTGGAGAGTAGGCAACTGTACTAAAGCCTAAAAGCTTCAACAAAATGTCAGAGAGACACCAAAACTGAACTGAAAATGGTGACACTGGTCTACCTCATCCATCTACCATTGAAGATTGAGTATCTAGAACTGTGGCTTTTGTCATAGTCTACCATGTAATCTCCTCCTCTAAGGCTGAATTTAGTCTCCATAGTAATGAAAATAAGCTAACAATGCTGAAAATAGACACATTTGTAGTCTGTTTGGGTCTGAAACTATCATTTAATTTAAACAGAACAATAAGCTCTCTGCGTTAAGGTACAAAAAAATGAAAATGGATTAATTCAAAATGTTTACATTAATCTGATAACAATGGCTATATATATATATATACACACACACACATGTACAGTGCCTGGCTTGTTTGGATTTGGGTCTCTTGAGCCTACAGTGCCCATTTCAGTATGCACCATAGATGGGTGTCTTTAAAGCCTCAGTGACAGCACATCTCAACAAGAAACATGACTCCATTCTGTCTCTGCAGACATGTCAAATAATCTTATCAAAGGAGCACTCACTCACCCACTCTGCAAGCCAAGGAAAATTAGGCGACAGTTGCCCTGAGAATTCCAGCGACGGTGTACAAAACAGCCCCACTGTCTCCTGAAGAAGGAAAAATGAAACAGTAACATCCCTCCAGTCTTGCAGTGTATTCATTTAACTATGCTGCATGCTACTGAAAGCAGATCCTTTCACTACTATTTGATGCTGTGGGCACCAATATTAGGGAAGCAGGAATATTAACCATTCATGTTCGTGCTGAGGTAAATTTGGATTGACAGCTTGTTTGCTATGCTGTATGTGCAAAATGAAATTCCACAGCCAGAGAACCTCATGTATCTATTTCACACTCTGTATTACTGTGTTAATGGCTACATAGCATTGCTGTCATAACTCTATTTTTTCCATTCTTTACACTTTTTGACACCATCAGCTGTTTTTGACATTGTGTGAACTTTCATGATGAACAGACCAATAAAAAATGGTTGTTACTTGTTATAAAGTATAAAGTGTTAGGAAATAGTTTGAGTCTTGTTTTGAAAACTTAGTTTTAAGTTTGTTTGTTGTGTAGAATTTATGTAGAATTTACCTCCACAAGGTTTGTTACTAAAGCTTATGATAGACAATTAATATATTCTCTGATCATTATTAGTGTGTGCAGTCTCTATAATAGAACATTTGTTGTAATTTTTTAGAAATGGTTCTTTTATAGCATCCAAAAGAACATTTTTGTATATAAAACCATTTTGCTAACAATTGAAATGAGCTCCTTTTCTTATAAAAAAGCTTTGAAGATGAGCTGTATTTTTATTACCGTGAAAAAAGCTTTCTTGAGTTTCATGTACTGCGTCAGGCACCATGTCATTGTCTTTCTTCTGCCCCGGGACCATTGTTCTGTTCATTTAGCAGTATGTGCACAGGGCCCATGATAACTGCCCCACCTGCTCAACAGAGACATTTCCTCAGAGGCTGAGGTTCCCTCTCTGCCTTCATTAAAGCGTGGCCATACATCTTCCATGGGCGTCTCTTTGCCTGCGTCCAGAGGATCTCTCCGACGTAGACACTGCATCATTCGTGGCAACCTATCAACACTGGGCCCCCTTCTTAATGCTGATTTAGAGTGAGAATCGAGGAGTTGGGATGGAGCGCTGATGATCCGATTCCCCTCACGCCAGGCCTGCTGTTCAGGAGGAGCCTACAGAGACGCATGAATCATCGACGACAAGCCTCCTCCCTCCCAGCATCACCACAATGAGTTATCTATCCCTGTAAGGACTGTGATCAATTAGTCAATGGCTCGACTGCGGCCTGCAATTAACGCAGCGACTTCTGCACCGGCGCTTTCTAACACGATCCGTGTTCGTTGATGTCGCCAATTAAAAGGAGTAGACAGAAGCTTCGCTCGGAACCAATATGCTCTGGAATACCCAGGGCTCTGAAGAAAACTGTGCAGCCCTTACAAAACCACAAATGAGGGAGGAAATGCATCGCTAGCAGATCGACGTGCTCACAGACTCATGCACACTCTGCCTCTGAATTGATTTCGGTATAAATTTAAGGAGCATGCCAATCACTTGAATTGGTGTCTATGGACAAAGCTCCCAATCTGATTGGAATTTGAAAGCAGCAGTGGGAGATTGGGAAGGTGGTGTCTCTTGGGCTCCAAAGAAATACAGATTGATGTGGGAACAGGGTTGGCTCTTGGTGCTCTGGAGCTCAGCCGTCACTTCCTGAATCCCTCTCTAGGTCATGGATGCTCCGGGTGTCTGGGGAGACTCTGGAGCGTGAGGCTTGCCGTAATTGAAGCAATCTGTTCCCTCAGCCTGGGACAGTTGGGCTTTGCCTGGCTGTTTGTGTGTTTGGAGTCGTAACCCCTCCAGGATGTCCTCTGTCTCCTGGAGCCCCATTAGTGGACAGTGGACCGAAGAGCAGTACACCGACTTGAGTCCCCAGTCGATCATCCTACACGAGCACATCTTTAGCCATGAGTGGGTCCTTTGGACGTTTTACTGCTGATATGAGAAAAGCTGTTTTTAAACTGACTGCACATCTTCACCCCACATTTCTGGATGCACATTTCTTAGAAGCCAGATGATTACTCAGTGCTTGCCAGATTTCTTTCCACCATTTTCTTAGAATAATGTCCCTGATGAGTCATAAATAGAATGGGTCCTCATTTAACTGAAAAAAGGACCATGCGACGTGTTTTATCTGAGCAGATGGTTTTATTACTTCAGTAGTGATTAACAAACTTTAGAGCTCTGTGCAAGTTGAATATCAAAATGTATTGATGGCAGTATTGTATCTGCTACTAGTTCATAGAAGATGTAAAAAGTTAACCCACTAAATTGTTTGGCATTTTCTATTAGCAGCCCTTTTTATAGTCCATGCAGTCTAAGGAGCTAAAGGTCTTTAAATGAATGCAGACATTTATTGCTTGGGTGTACTTAATCTCACTGGTCACTTTATTTGAAACACCTGCCTTGTAGGTTCGTCGTACCAGTGTACAGTAAACTGTAGCCCATCTGTTGCAGTACACAGATGCTGGCTGGATATTTCATTGTGGCAGATCCCATTACCAAGGTACTAACACATCAGCATCACTGTTGTGATGAGAATAGCTTATTATACAAATAATTTCTGGTCATCAGCAGTCCGGTGTTCAGAAACTGACCAACAATGAATTGAGAAGAGGTGACAAATCGACAAATTATACAAGACAACAGCATGAAACTGTATATCTGTACAGTGGACCTATAAACTACTTTTATGAGGTAGGTAGACATAAAAAGGCCAGTGATTGTCAAATAAAGTGAGGGTAAATGTTTCTAATAAAGTGGACAGCACACATTAGCCCTTTTAACATGATGTTCAACCAGATTATGGAAAACAATCACTATGACTCATTCAGTGTAACAAGGAGGGAACAACTTTCTAACCTTATATGGCACAAAAGTGTTGGAGTTGGGTCTGTAGTGTGCTGATAATAAATTGATTCATAACCTACTACTGTCAGTTTGGTATGAAATGGGTAATGTGAGCTTCACACCTCAAGAGATGTCAGGTCCTTGGTGTACTCGTACAAAGACGTGAGAGAGAGAGACTGTGTGTGTGTGTGTGTGTGTTTGTAGGGGAGTGCATCAAACATGTCTCAGGTGAGTCTCTGCGGGAGAGTTAACGCACGTAATAGGACAGAGCCATGACTGCTCAGCTGTAAAGCAGCGAACGTAAATGACCACATAAATCCCCACATTAATATCAAAGCCAATGGACTTCTGTCAGAGAGGCTGGGGCAGATGCATTACATTTTCTGCCTCATTTAAACCTTTTGCACTCTTCTTCTCTTTTCGAATTAGCCATGCTTTGTTGCCAGAGCCGCGTCCACTGAAGACGGTGAAGTGCGATAGGTCTAGTTTGAAGTGGGCTGTTTGGAATAGGTGTGAGCAAGATGGGAAAAAGTCCATCTGTCTCCTTCCATCCTTTGTGATAGTTTATAGAAGAAGCTGAGGAACACAGGTGGGTTTTCTTTTACTGAGGTAGATACTTTTGCTGCTTGAAACTTACACAGATGAAAAAAAAACAAAGAATCAGAACCTGTCATATGCCAGAATTCAGTTTGAGGAACGTACACTTTACAACAATCAAGGTGCTAAAAAGGGCTTTAGCTGATGCCGGAGAAGAAACTGTTTTTAGTTCCCTAAAGACCATTTTAGGAGATGGGTCTTTGAAGAATTATTTTTGGAAATAAACGTGTGAATAACCTTTATTATTTCTCCTTCAGTAGATTAGTTATTTACTTAGTAAACTTAATATGTGCATTACATTTTTGGTAACTATTTTAAAGTGCAGATGTAGGCTCACATTAGGGTCTTTACAGAAGTTAAAAAATCATCTACACATGGAAAGTTGTGACTTGCGATTAAGGAGCCATACCTCTGATTGGAAGGTTGCTGGTTTAATCCTCTGAACTGACATGACTTGAGTTCTGTTGAACTCTAACCACTTCCTGGGTGCCAGGGATAGGGCTGCCTACTGCTCAAGGCTTGTGTGCCAATGGCCCCCTAATGTGTGTGTTCACTAGTGTGTTTGTATATGTTGTATATGTGTGTTTCACTGCATGAATAAATGTGGAGGTCAAGTTCCTCTGTGTGCAAGCAGATTGGTCATTGTGTCACTTTCACTTTTTCACTTTCAGGTCATGTAAAGGTGCTACCATAGTTGTAGGTCTTATATTATTTAAATATTTACAGTATTTATTGATTTTCGCATCATGTGACCTTTGATCATTTGATCATTTGATTTATATTTTGTGAACATTTGTTGATGATTTGACCAACAGAAATTATTACCCCAAATGTAACATGTTGATGCAGTGATGTTTTGATACATATTAACTGATAAATATGGAAACATTAAAGAACAATTTTGAGCTTAAAGTGACAATTTTTGGAGATATATTTTGGAGCAGAGTGCTTCTCAGAGTACACACACACACACACACACACACACACACACACACACACTCTATACTGCACACACATGCACACACACTCTCACACTCGCTATACTGCACACACACACATACACACACACACACACACACACACACACACACACACACATATATATATATATATACTACTCACAAAAAGTTTGGGATACTTGGCTTTCTGGTGAAATTTCAGGATGAACCTAAAATGCGTTCTAACCTTTACAGGTGAACTTAGTGTGACCTTCTCTAAACATTTGAATGCACATGTTCAACTGTTCAGTGTTTCACTACTTTTTGCACAACTTGCTGTTCTAACAAAGAGCTTAACAGCAAAATTCACAACAGCTGTTTGATCCATGAATCCACCAATAAACATCCTGCTTCAGTTAGAATTAATATTTAAGCTCCTCCTCCTCACGCTGTTCACATTCTGACATCATGACACCAAGACAACACCTAACAGTTGATCAGCAGTACTTCACCACTATGAGGCTTCAAACATGTTCTCAGACAGAAGTGAGCACTGAGCTTAGAGTGACACAGAGTGTAACATCAGTAGTGCAGCATCTGAAGTGGCTTTCTTGCTTTTATAAAATGGTGGTCAGTATAAAATGTGATAAATACACTAATGTTCAACTCATATTTTTTAATCCTTCACAATAAAATATTCTTCTGCTACATGATGTAGTCTGTGAAGTTAACACTGATACTAGGCAAGACGAGGATGGATATCAAGTGGCAAATTTATTTTAAATTGTATTGTGCTTTATTGGAAAATCTGCCGGTAAAATTCAGTGTTCAATAAATATTTTTAAATTGCAGAAAAATACCTTTAGCCTATTTAATGTATGTAATTTTGGAAAAAGTAGCAAACTTAATGACACTTTAGTTTGGTATTATGCCACATTTTGAGCGGTTTCGGCCAAACATTTTCAGTGCCTAATTTATATATAGTGCTATAACTCATACCCTGGACCATAAACAGAAATCCTAACCATTATCTTTCCCTCAATGACAGCTGAAGGAGTCTGCCTCATCAAAGCCCTTTCCTTAATATATTTTTTTAATTGGATCAAATTATGGCTGGTAAGAAGCTGAATTCCATATAGACTCCGTGAAGCTGAACTTTCCTAGGACATTGCAGTAAGCCTTCCGCAGCAGCTCAGCCTGAAAGCGATTTTTATTAGCATGCGAAAAGGCCTCACGTGTGTAGAGTGTGATTAGAATGATTTAAATGTCATCTACATGGATGATGATGAGGGTCTCTGTCTTATTATAGCAACGTTCTTTTGCTAATAAGAAGTGAATATACGCCTGAACACTTTCTCTTTGAGGCCAGGAACTGTGCGCATTGTACAAGTATGTGGTGTTATTCAGAGTTAAAAAGGAAGTCAGTGTCTGAATGAGGCCATCTCTTACACCCCCACCCCCTTGTGTGTGTGTGTGTACTCAGCAGTGGGGACAGAGGCAGGGGTGAAGGAGATGCTCCAAACAGCAGGCTCCTATGGTCATCACTCACACTTACCCAAGTGACAGTACGCTCTGGCAGGACTACTTATCTCCTCCACACCACAGAGAGAGCGGGGGAGAAAAAAAAATCACCTCTACTAATGTCCTGGGCAATTATCAAGTGTAAAAGTATTAAGCAGGATGCACAGTGGCTTTTGCTATCACCAGGGCATAGTTGCATGTTAAGCCCAGAGCCACTTATTTAGGCCTGTTGAACAAGCTGCCTTTGGAAGTATGCCTTGGACTGGTCATTTTAAGCGGATTGTGTCTTTGAGATAACAAAACAAGCAGCATGTATAGCAATGATAACAAATACCTTTGCAAATATAATGACCCTCAGAAAAGCAGATGGAACTCTCTGCTGAAAGTAGCAAGCCGACACTGTAAAGAGTGACCCAAGGCCATTTCGCTCTCTTTCAAAACTTCTGAGAGCACGTTCTCTACAGAGTTACCCTTTGTCGCATTTCCTGCTTGAAAGCTTGAGCTGCGGTCGGCAGGTTAGTCATCATTTTCAGATATTAGCAAGAGTGTGAAGTACTTTTAAAGGCAAATGGCTCTTTGGAGGATTGCTATAGACAAACCTCATCTGGTTCCATAAAGAACCCTTCAATGGATGGCTCTTTAAAGAACCATTTTTGCAAATAAGATGCCTTTTGACCATTTAAAGAAACTCCATGTAATGTACAGTTCTTGGAACCAATACCCATATCTATTTTATACCCAAAATTTGTCCTAAAATAGTATGTCAAATGTGTATGTGTCCCTGGCCATGCCCCCTGCCTTGTCTATGTCTGTCACGTGTGTATCATGTGCATTTGCTTTCATTCATGTTACGTCTGACACACCTCCCAGCCAAATCATGTCATTTCGTCATGTCTCATTGCAAACAGCTCTCCATGTTTAATCATTCCCTATTTCCTTCACAGTGTTTAAAAGAGTGTGTGTGTGGGGGTGGGTGGGTAGTTATGGTGCATTGCGGGCTTGAACATAAATTAAATAATTATTAATTATAAATAAATATTTATACAATACATACAAATTATTATTTATACTTTATTAAAAATTACTTGTTACTATTAGTAATATACTTATAATAAATATTGAGTGTTATTATTAATAATAAAATAAATATTAATCATTAATAAAATATTAATGCATGATTAAATATTTATAACCTGTTAAAAGCATGTAGCATACAATTATCACCCAATTCTGTGTTTCACCTTTCTAGTTAACTTCACTCCAACTCATTGCCACCAATTTTGCTACACTTATGTTTGGACTGTATGGTCAATAGACCTCATTTACATAAAATTATACCTAATTTGTTAGTAAAAATGAATTATTTTGAGAATAATTAAACTTAAGAGGCAGAACAAACATCCAACATGTTAGCAAATTACAGGTGAAGACAGACTGCTGGCCAACTTGCATAACACCGGTTTACATGTCTAGATGCTGTTTGATGGAGTGATAGTGGCAATGGCCAATCACATGTTGGCAAGAAATGGCAGAGCCAATTATTGGGCTTGTGGGTGGTCTAAAGGGAAACAGGCTTCAGATTGAGCACCTGCTTTCCACTTGGTCCTAGTGCTTGACCCATCTCCATTTAATATAGTATAATATAGTATATAGCAGTTTTGGATGGAAAAAACTGCAGGGGACTAAAATTGCCTTTTGAAAAAGTGCAGAGGACATGTCCCCCCTGTCCCCCTGATTATGTAGGGTGCATAATGTATCATCTGTTAATCAAGGCTGATACATGCAAATGAACTTTCTAAACACTAACAGTTTATTTTTGTTGTATGCTACACTGAAAATAAAATGCCTGTAATGTTAATGGGATGCTCAGTATGGAGAACACTGATACTATGACTATTATAATATTATAATGCTACATACTGTGAATACAGTCAGTAGTAATTTAATAATATGACACTGTAAATATAACTGACCTGGGTTATTTTGACAAAGGTAATTTACTGTTGTTGCATCACACAAATCTCCTGATTCATCACAAAGCTCACAGAAATGCACATCTGGACCCTCATACATTGAAAAAATTAGTGCTTTGAACTTGGATGAATGTCAAGTGGTTGCCCAAAAGTAAAATATGCAATAGAACCTTACGTTATGGTCGTGGACAAGAATTGTGTTGATATTTTATTCACGTCCAACTACTTTCTACGCATTGGATTTAAAGCACTCCCAATCCATACCAATCACATTTCCAGATGTGTGGCTGAGAGATTTTTAATGAATCAGGGCAGGCTGATGCCATCATCCATTGTCGATGGTTGTCACACATTGTAATGTGCAGCCAACCTCAAAATATGGCAAAACTTTTTTTCACTTTTGTACATTTCTGTACCCATCACATGGCCCCTTTTTCTGTGAACAAGTTTGACAATGCCATTACTACATAACTATGACGAGTATGCACAGGCTTTATGGAGAAAAGACAGAGGAACAGTAATAAAAGACTGGATGAAAAGGATGACAGTAGGAGGAGTAGGTGAGTAATTAATTCAATAGTAATTGGAAAAGGTGCAAAAGAAAATATGTAAAAATGTGTAGTAGCATTTATCGTACAGTAAGACTATGAATAGCATTGTCCATACTATGCAGCCCTAGTCTATAGAGGTCTGCCTTTCTCTAGTTCAACATCTGGCAGGAAGCACAAACAGGGCACAGCTATGAAATATTTATTTGTAATGTATCATTGATGATAATAATTGTTTAAAAATAGCAAATGGGAGCAAGTACAGAGAGAGCAAGAGTTACAGTTTAGGCTTGGTTGAGGGCAGTGTGGTGAAGCTGCAGCGACTATAGGAGCTGTCCGAAAACAATAGCTGATAGGGTTGAGTTGGGAGATTGGCTCCATTGTGATATTAATGAAAACTCGTTGGGCCATAGACACCGAGCTGTCATCAATTATTAATCTTGTGGCTGGTGTCATTCCGAGGTTTGAGAGCCAGAGTGAGGAGGAAAGAAAAGGAAACACACTTTATCATTCCTTCCTTAGCCCATTACATAGCATGAGTATGTTGCCTGAAGTTATTAGCACGCTGACACTGAGATATGCTCTGTTTATGGAAGACAAGCCACCGTATTTTATTTAATAATTCCTGATCTCCCCATTGTGCCACAAACCTGTGCATGTGAAAGCATTCGTTTAAGATGAGGAGTCATTCAAGCTATAGTGTGTATGTTGAGGGGACATAAAAGCTCATTACAATTGTAAAATTGGTCAAATGGTAAAACTTGAGGTATGTGCATACCATTTTACAGCCAATATAGCTTGAATTGAATTTATAATTGAAGACATTTTTTCTTGAAAACATTGTACTCTTCTTTCAATACAGTGACCATTTCTGTTGAACACAACGTTTGACTTCCAGAGCAATTTCACTGGGGATATTTACTTTTTGTGGAAGAAACTGACTGAGTGAAATTGGATATTTAACCTATCCCCCTTGTAACTGCTCAGAAAAAAAGGGAACCATTTCCCATAGCCTTGCTCCCAATCATTTGGTAATGGATGCTCTAATACCAGGTTTGGAATTCTGAAGCTAAAGCACACTTACAGTATTGATGTAGCGCAGTGGAGGTGTGGGGCCAATGTGACCTTTAATATGAACTTCTCATTAGTGCAAACAAAGTGCTGGAGCGGTCAAGGGTAAGTAGAGATTACATGCTTGGCCCTCTCTGTTGCCTTCACTTGCAGACGGGCTTTCAGGGGTTGCTTCCAATGAGCAGTAGATTTCCCTCCGTCAGATCCTGTCAGTGGAGGTACAATTTATTCAGCATCAGCTGACTGCATCCGAGCTTGCCAGAGTGTCAATGTATTTCACTAGAGGCTATTATTTCTTTCGAAGAATCTGAAAGACCCACACAGCTGGCACTGAGCCATGGGTGATGTCATTTAACCACAAAATGGACACCATGGGTTCCCAGGAGTCTCTGGAGGGATTGAAGTTAGGTCATCAAGGTTTTTGCCTCATTGGTGTTTAGCAGTTGAGCTCTTTATTTATTGGTAACAGAAACTTGTTTTCTTTCATAAAATCACTATACATACCGTGCTTGTCTTGCAACTGTTGTGATAAAACGTTTTTCATTGTTAAATTGGAGACAAAATGGTGGCAGAAATGAAGATGCTGACAATTTCATTGGGGGTGACAAGGATGGACAAGATTAGAAATGAGCAGATCAGAGGAACAGTGAAGGTTTAGAAATAAAGCTAGAGAGTCCGGGTTGAGATGGTTTGGACATGTGTTGAGGAGGGATAGTGGATATATTGGTCAAAGAATGTTGGAGATGGAGCTGCCAGGCAGAAGGAGAAGAGGAAGACCTCAGAGAAGATTCATGGATGTTGTGAAGGAGGATGAGTGATGGTGTAACAGTAGAGGTGGCAGTTGATCTACTGTGGTACTGTGGTGACCCCTAAAGGAAGCAACCAATCAAAGAAGAAGAAATTGGAGTTCAAATCTTGAAGTTTCAAGAATTTTGTCCACAAGGATTTTCAGATGGTACATTAGCTGAGACCAGAGGCAGTTCTAGCCCTTTGGCACCCTGGGTGAACAACCCCCCGGCGCAACCTCTGACCCCTCCCTGCCCCTCATGGTCAATCAAAGGACAGTTTGAGAGTAAACCCACCAACACCAACATCCAGCACCAACCCAGCCCCCCTCCCTCCTGGTCAAATATCAGCCGGACCTAAGGCACTTCACAGAACCCTCGTGCCTATATCGCCCATATCAGAAACTTCCACTGGCTGAGTCCTCTAATAACATTAGCAGAAATTAATGTAGAAGTATTGAGGCCCAAACTACACAATGATTCTTAGTTTAAAATGTCTCGTTATGTTTAAAACTACAGAGGCAATTAGTTATTTTGTAATGGAGTAATTTGCTTATCATGCAGAGATGATTACTGCTGAATGTAAAATTATAAGAATACAACCCAGATGAAAGATGCCTTAAATTATGAGACATTTGAGATTATATTGTGATGAGAGTGAATAATTGAAGGGTGAGAACCTTGCTATAAACTCCTGCAGTCAGACACACAGTGGTGCTTGAATGTTTCTGAATATATCTCTATTTTTATGCATAAATATGACTTAAAAATGCATCAGATTGTTCTAAAAGCATATAAAGAGAACCAAATCAAACAAATAAGACAAACAATATTACACTCGTTTCAATATTACATGTCTGGATGTGGCAAAAGTATGCAAACCTTTAGGATTAGCAGATAATTTGAACGAGTAATTTGAGTCAGGTGTTGTCCATCACTGGGATGACAATAAGGTGTGAGTGGGTGCCCTGTTTTATTTAAAGAACAGGGACCTAGTAAAGTCTGATCAGCACAATACATGTCAGTGGAAGTGTATCTTGACACAAACCAGGTCCAGTGGCTGCAAACAAGCCCCAAAACATCACCTCTCTATTACTGTGCTTGACAGTTGGTATGAGATGTTTCTGCTGATATGATGTGTTTGGTTTTTTGCCAAATGTGGTGCTGTGCATTATGTCCAAACATCTCCACTTTGGTCTAAAGGGCATTGTTACAGAAATCTTGTCAAATCCAAAGTAAAAATGGCGAGTCTACATAAATAAATTCTAAGTTTTTGCTTTGCTGAACCAACCCAAAGTGGTGCAAATACAGATATCCAGAGGTCCTGCATCCTTGTTGTCATGGTCTTATTATGAGAGAGGCAGGCAAATTAAAATGAACTCTTTAGGGGATGGGGGTTCTGTGTACTGAGACTCTGAGGCTGCTTTGAAGTTTCAAAAGCAATGCTCGCATGTTTATTATTGACATTCACTGCAAACGGCGTCTGAGCAGTAGCTACAGGTCATGGAGCAGCCAGAACAACAAGCATGAATAATAATATGGGGCACCATCTGTATGACTTCAAAGCATCCTGTTTGTAAGACATTAACACTGGAGGTGTTTGGGGGTCAGTGTTAGAAGTTTGGATTCAGGGAGCTGGTAATGCTGTGAATGCATTTTCCTCTGCGAGAGGTGATGGTTGTCCACATTGTCTGTCTCTGATTTAAACAAGCGGTGTTTCAGAAAAAGGAGTGGGAATGTATGTGGACTTATAGCCGTAACAATTTAAAACTGACTGTGACTCCATCGACATGTTGGCTTGAATAACTTAAGATTGATGCTTCACATTGGGTTAAAGATGCAAGTATAATGTAGCGGGTAGTATAATGTAGTTAGGTTTGATTCCTGTACCAATGGGGTCCTTCAGTAAGACACTGATCACTATATTTACCAAATTGCCAAATTATCTGCATGTAAATGTAGAAATTGATTTTCCTTATTTTTTGTGCAGTATGAAATCTTATGTATGCATGTGTGTGTGTGTGTGTATATATATATATATATATATATATATATATATATATATATATATATATATATATATATATATATATATATACATACTGTACATAATACTGTACAAATATAATGTGGAACAATAAGTCTTAAGCTCAAATTATATAACTACCACACTCTCAGAAAAAGAGGCACTGAACCATTACTGGAGCACTTTCATATCACTGGGTCAGTACCCTCAAGTGTCTGTAGTTTTGGGGAAATAATTATTGCATACCATGTTCTGTTATATATATATTTTGCACTGACTCCACTCACTCTCCCAAATTCAGACTTATTTTATTCTTTAGATGTTAAAAAAGTCACAAAAGGATATAAATATGTTACTTTTCTCTAGATTCGTAAATGTAACCTACCTAAAAGATGGACCTTAAGGACCATATTGTACCTTTAAGGGCAGATTCACATACTGTGTACCCTGTACCTCTGCCATGTTGGGCTATTTTAAAAATGCAGTTGCAAATAAAATTCAGAGGTTGCAGGGTGCAGGTTTTGGGCTACTTTAAAAACATACCATGGCTGCCAAACAACTCTTACAGTAACACTGTAGAAAAGCAATACATGTGAGTGCATAATTGAGGTGTTAAATGCCTAGCAAGCTAAAAGCTTACAGTGAACAGAAGATAGAAAAGAGGAAAATCGGCTTTGTGTTTGATTTAGAGGTCTTATGTAGACCTAATATTAGATTATTCTTTTGAATTGGATATACATAAATTATGCATAAGTTATTTGGTAACTAAGTCATCCAGTAAGTATTATAAATACATGAGTAATATTATTTTGTACTATTAATCTATTATGTGTTATGTTATGAAAAGGAAGATTCTTGTAGTTTGAGTTATATACTTTGTATACTGTATATATCATACCATCCAATAACTACAATCAATTATCAATGCTATTAATCTATTATATGTGTTATGTTATGAAAATGAAGAACTGAATGGTCCACATAGGGATACTTGTAGTGTGAGTTATATATACTGTGTGTACCATATCATCCAATAACTACAATCAAGGCTCTGAGTACTACCCTGGTTTGCACACTGTTTTAGTTTCTTTTAGTGAATATTACAATAAATGCCCCTAAGCTGAAATGCAAAGTTTGCACAAAAACAGATAAAATAGAGATAAGCTCAGACATTCACTTCTGGACTTCTTAAAGAGTTATTCAGCAGACTTCTGCATAGTTGAGGCAATTCTTGCTTTGGAAGACATATATATATAGAGGTAGAGAGTGTGGCTTGCATTAGTATGATCTGGGCACTGACACACTTTGTTTTCTGCTGCACAGCTCTACCTGGGGCTGTCACTCGGGTGGTGGTGAGCCAGCGATTGGTAAGCTCTCCAGTGGAGTCGTCTGTGCCTTCACATTGTAAGAGCACAAAGTACTCTCATAACACCCGCTCGTACACAGCTGCTTCAGGGGAAGGCAAACCTTGGAGATGCCGCATGTAATGAAGCCTGGAGACAAGTGTTGCTCCTCAGAAACTGTGCAGTGTCCTTGAGAAAAGGATTTGTTCTCCTGTCTTTAATGGCCCATGAGAGGCTGTGCATGGCAAAACTGAAGAGGAAGTGCTCTCAATAAAAATGTTACGTGGCATGTTGTAAAGGGACATCGCAAAATGCATCCTGATTATGATCCTTTAACGAAAACGAGGTCTCTCGCACGCTTCTTTAATAAGAAGCAGCCATATTCGTAATATTATGGCATTCTTTCTGTGAACTGCCCTGTGTAATGTGTCCCTGCAGGAAGTCGAGGCAGTTGATGATGCATGCCCACGCCATTCGCACAACAGGAAATGAAAGAAGTGCGCTTCTCTGCATCACCTCCATTAAGAACTGCACGCTGCTCACGTCAAAATGGTTTGATAGAAATGTTCTCCATTGCAGACCAAGGCTTTGCTCCACTGCTTGACCTTCTTTAGCTAAGTTCTTGCGACCACCCCCTCTTATTGCTGATTAATGGTGGATTTATTCCACGTGACCCTTGTCTGAAGAACAGGGGGCAGCTGTAAATGGTTCCTGCATATCACTACGTGTTAGAAGTTAGCGGGTACGGGGGAAGCTCAGTGTGCAGCTGCAGAGGACAGACCTCAGCAGAAACCCCGCTTGAGAGAATAATGCAAACTTAATTACCGCTGCTTAATAACTCCAGGCAATCAAACCCCCAGCTCGGCTCAGAGCTTCCTTGTAATTGTCATGACAACTAAAACCTTTTGTCTTCCATTTAGCATGTGGCTAAGCAGGACCCGTAGATTTAACTGGTGTGACTCTGGTGATAAGAGTGGCTCCGATGACTGGGGCTTGCTGCCTTTATTCGGCCGCCTGTCTGTTCGGAATGACTAATTGCGCTGGAATGTGAGCACACTGGAGATGAAATGCGCATGGCTAATCCAATCATTTCCAGCAAAGCAGCGGGAAAATGAGGACTGAAGACACACTCGGAGATGGAGAAAGGAGGCGGCATGTGCCTCGGATCATCTCGTGTAGGGAAGCCCATTTTTTATCATTAGACTTGCTACCTACTCATTTGCAAAACCATTAGCTTATTCTTTGGATGTGCAGCTGAGTAGACTTGCAGATTTGCAGCTATTCTGAGATACCTCCGCTGAACTGAAGCCGTTATATAGCTTGTCATTTCTGACTTTAGGTTAACACTTTACACCGTGAAATAACCACAAAGTACAAATCAGATGAACTAATCCTACGCTGAGAATTCACAGTGGATTTAGCTATTACTGACTTTACTCAGAGTTAGCAGTCCGTGGGTAAGGTTGATAATGAAAGAACATTTAACTCCTTTCTTAACTTTACACTGAAATAAGACTCCGTCCTCTACCAGGCATGCTGAAGAATTCCTTTTCAAGATACATAGCTCCACTGGATCAATAAAGGAAAACCATGGCATTGCTGCATCGCTCTTCTGCTTTGAGTGGCGTCTGTGGAAGGTGTGGAAATTCTATGTGGACATTTTGTTTTGCAGCTGTGGTCATGTCTGCCTCACCTAGAAAAGACTTCAAAGTGTTTGGCAGTTTTTGAAAGCCAAGACATGAGGCTCTGAGACAAAGGGGGATCAGAAAGCACTTAAAAAAAGATGTCAGAAAAAAAAAATCGATGCTGCTGCAAACACAGGCCCATCCTTCTTTGTACAGCGCACCATGAAAGGCCGTCACAGTCTGAAACAAATCTGATATGTAGAATGAACTTCAAACCACTTTAACTACAACACAAACTAGTGACCCGTTATCATAATCACTGGCAAACATATGTTTTGAAGGGCATTCTTGTTTGGAACATTAGGGGTACAAATTGCTAATACATTTATGAAATTAAGCAAAGATTTAATTCCCCTTGAAACTATTTGTATGTAGTCGTCCATGATCATTTTACATTCTAATTTAGCTTAATAACACTAGATTAGATGTGGTGCAGTTACAAATTAGATTTGTACTCATCAGCATGCATATCTGCTGTAACACAATCACTGGAACGGGATATTAATGGGAATACTCATTAATGAAGACGTCAAAACATCACAATATTGCTTCTTGTTTCTCTTATTGTACTTAGAATTATGGTTTGGCTAGCTCTGAACACCACACTTTCTAAAATATAGGTGCCACAGGGTTTGTTGAAGCAATGCCATAGAAGTTCTCTTGATTTCCTAAAGATGTTTGCAGTACATGATTCTCAATGAGCTGTTCTTTTAAATGAGATGTGCCTATGGAAAGAGACTTTGTGTTTCATTTTATTTATTTATATATTTTTTAAATTTTTTAACCCAATTTTCTCCACAAAGTGTGTGTAGACAATCAACCTGCCCATTTATTAGGACTCTCCCTAACACTAATAATGTCCCTGACTGTAGCGCAGACTAACACAGGCCTCCTCTGATCAAGCCAATGCTTCTCTTCAAACTGCTGGCAATACATCACCGCCGGGCAGCCTACACGGTCAGAGGAAAGCACAGGATTCCCAGTTTTGATAGATCATCTGGCAGATGCCTGAGCCAGCTGACATTACTTAGCAGTGCTGGGGAGAGAGTGCCATCTAACGCACCCAGAGAGAGCACAGACAATTTTTACTGCATGATCATTTGAATTTTTGAATTTGAATTTTTGTTTTGTTCCTAGATTGTTTTCCCAAACCAAGAACAATTAAAGGTTTCCCTTTCTATAAGTTGACACAGCTCCGTAGGGGTCAAAATGACACTTATTTTGGTCAAAATACCTCACTGATTAAGCTCCACAGAATGCAGTTCAAACATTTTTTGACACTTAAACATACTTTGAGTGCCTATTCTTTGCTCACCTCCCACCCCCACCCCAATGAGAAGGAAGACTTCCACAAATGAGGATTAGACACTGTTGTCCACCTCCCACTGCTACTAAATTTGGTTTCATGAATAACAAAATACAGCACACAATCACCATAGACAGCAGAAATCTACAGAAAGACAGCAGAGATCAGCAAAATACATCAAAAATTTCCCTTGATTTCCATGGACAATCAGTATTAATTCCACTTTTAGCAAAACTTTACAGTCCTGTGTTATACTGTCTCACATTGAAAAGCGTTCAGACACTAAGTGGATATCACGCTTGGCATTCTCTCCCTAAACAAAATGGAATAGTTGAGTTCTCAAACATTTTTGTGGGGATACTCAGATAAGGGGGGCAAATTAATTTTAAACTTGTGGTGTCATAAGAGCAGCCAAATCTGAATGGCTTGTCAAATTACATGTTTTCTGGCCACCCACAATAAAACTCTGTTATTTCACAATTCCTGGGTTGGTAGGTACTCCAGATACCCAAATGTAGGTGTAAAACACTGAAAATGTGAGTTTCACAAATGTTTCATAATATTTACTGCATGTTTCATATAGTTTCACTACATTTAAAGAACAATGTAAAGATTGTATCCCTATGTGTCGAAAAGACTGAATTTCCCTCTTGCAGAGAGAGCAGCACTTGTTGATAACAAGCCTCATAGTAGTGAATAGGCTTAGCTCACTTCTTTTGAATGTATTCTTCCCTCATATCTTCAATCTGAGGTCCAGTTTTGGGCCAGTGATGAGGGATATGAAGGTGCCATGATGGCAGCTTCCTTCATTCTATGCAGCCTAACTGTAGCCCACTCAGGGGACCTTACAGAGTGCTGGGGAAAAAAAATATATAGCTCAGCCATTAATTTGCCATCTCTAGAAAAGGGCATCAGCGAGCTGTGAAATCACTTTGTCCGTTTGAGACGGTTGCACATTCCGTCCATTCATGTCGCATAATGACTTAGATTATGTGCCTCTCTCTCCGCCTGCCTGCTTTTGGCATCCGCAGTAAGTCAGACAGGAGCATCCCTGCACACTCCCTTCAACATTTAATTCAGTTCCTGCCAAAAGCAAGGAAAAAAAAAACATCTCGCACTCTCTGTCCCATACTAATCAAAAGAGTGAATTAAAGATGGATGCATGAAAGCCGACTCGTTCCTTCAGCCGAGAAAGCCACTATTTGTTTGCCTCGATCCACCAAACAATTTCTCATTTGTGCTGAAGACGTGCTACACCCTCGTTGTCTCTGAGCATCGTGGGTAGGTTCTGCTTATGCCGCTTAAAAGCACCATGGGACGTCCCTGGCACTGCCATACGCTTCTCGGCCTTGGCACCACCATCTGACTAGGGATTCCTTGGGCTTGAATAATTATTGGACTGTTGATCACTAAAATAACTGCTGATATTAAATGTGCCGTGTTATAGATCTGCATGATAACAAGCTACATGCTCCACAGAGCCAAAGTCACCCTGTTACAGCAGCCGAGGTGAAAAGAATGTTGCTATGCAGTGAGTCTCTTCAATCTATTTGATATGTAATAGCATCTCTTATCATTTTTTTCATAAAGCGCATGCAACATGCTGACACTATCTCTGGTATTAGCTTTTCGACCCACTACCAACCTTTATTATCTGCAGATCTGCACTAAAAAATGAGTATGTATGAAAGACATATGCTCTTTCAGAATGTGCTGGGTAATGTAATACTGTCAAATTGCTCTTTTTGAGATAAAAATAAAGCCACAGCATTTTAAAAGTCTTCTAGGGATCTTCTAAATGTTCTGTTCAATTCTTTCTGTCACAATTAGACCGCCCCAATGAGTTTTAATTGACTTTCAGTTTTCTGCTACATTGAAAATCCTGCTGTTCTAAATCTGTACCTGAATGAGGTCTAAAATATGAATGAAGTGTCAGTCTGCTGTCGTTGGGTTTACTCTGGCTTTCCTGCTTCACCGTGATTCTATCTACAGTATTATGTAGGAACTCATGACAAGAAGACAAATAGCATACATCCACAGGTAACACTCTGATACTGTGTAAATATATGCATATATACACTATCAGTCAAAGGGGCATGCTTTTTTCATAGGGATGGGCAGTTAATCAACAAAAAATTCAGTGGTTGTTCATGATTTAAAAATATTCTGCATTGTAATTTAATACTAAAGTCAGCCAAACTATGTTGAAATACATATTAAATTATTTAGTAAAGAAAAAGTGTTAAACAAACCAGAATATGTTTATATTTTACATTCTTCCCAGTAGGCACCTCTTGCTTAGATGCAGCTTTCTTGGCATTTTCTCAGTCAGCTTTATGAGGTTGTCACCTGGAATGACTTTCAGTTAACAGCTGTCTTGCCTTGCCTTGTTGCATGACTTGCATTTCTTGCCTCTTAATGTGTTTGAGACATCAGTTGTGTGTCTGATTTGAAGAATCTAAAATCTATTAAAACAAATCAAAAACATGTTTTGTTTTGTTTAACACTTTAAATTTACTTCATGATTCCTTATATGTTCCTTCATACCATGGATGACGTTTATAACACAGAATATTAATTTACTGTATTGTATTTATGTGGATTTGTTAAATAATCATAATAAAAAAAAACCACATTGAATGAGAATATGTCCAAACTTTTGACCGCTACTGTATGTTTTAAAAAATTGTGTTAATACACAATTAAACACACTTGTGTGTGTCAGTGTGAATTTTGTTAACGATAAATATGACAAAAAATATTCGTTGACGACCACTTTTTCACAACGAAAATGAGACGAGAACTAAATAAAAACTAATATTTTAAAACGAAAACTATGACTAAAGAATGTTTTTGTCCAGTAATCCACTTTTTAAAATAAACCTGCCGCACCTCTGACTTTCTCAAAGCACAAGCCCCTGTCACACTGGTGAGGTTTAACAACACAACGTGCTGACGTCACTGTCGCAGCTTGGACAGAACAGAAGAAGCGGTTTATGAAGTAATTTCATTTTCGCTGCCACACAAAACAAAAAAGAGCAAAGTTTGTGGATTTAAAATAACTGGGAAAAACACTACAAACCTCAAGAGGTCCTCAGTTCTCACCACCACGAGCTTTACAAAAAGGTAA
>BRDA01027474.1:0-23225 GCA_036984385.1 Crenuchus spilurus | reverse complement strand
GGTTAGGTGCCTTGCTCAAGGGCACTTCAGTCATGGCCTGTCTGGGGATCTGCAAAACACAAAAATAAATTATTAAAAAATCATACATTGTGATTTCCAGATTTTTTCTTTTAGATGGTTTCTCTCACAGTGGACATGCACCTAAGATGAAAATTTCAGACCCTTCCATAATTTCTAAGTGGGAGAATTTGCAAATTCGCAGGGTGTTCAAATACTTATTTTCCTCACACTATGTTGGTTGTGCTATAGTCCTGCTCCCCTTTATACTAAATACATACTAAATACAGAAATAGATATCTAACAACATAAGATGTGGTTTAATTTATTATAAATTATATTGTATTTTGTTACATTCATATTGTTAATCTGGCCCCTTGAGGCCAACCATTATGTTGATGTGGCCCTCGTTGAAAATGAGTCTGACACCCCTGCTCTACACCATTGATTGGTCTACTGTGTGAGTATGCTGATGTTGTGTTAGATTATTGATTAAAACTCTTCCGACACTGTGTACAGAAATAGGGTTTCTCTCCTGTGTGAGTACACTGATGTTGTGTGAGATTAACACTTCTCATACTCTGTACAGTAAAACGGTTTCTCTCCTGTGTGAACACAATGGTGTACTTGTAGATGACCCAGTTAATTAAAACTCTTCCCACACTCTGAACAATGTTTTTTTGTTGTTGTTGTTTCTGTGGTTTCCTGTATTTGACTGTGAGATGTATGAGAAAGGAGAGTATCAGATGTTTCATTATTAGAAGCTATTCTGGATGACATGTTGTGTGAGATTACTCTATTAAAACACTTCTCACATTCTGTACAGAAATAGGCTCCTGTGTGAGTACGCTGATGATGTGTGAGAGTACTTGGACTATTAAAACTCTTCCAACACTCTGTACAGTAACACGGTTTCTCTCCTGTGTGAATACACTTATGTTTTTTGAGACTACTCTGGTCAGTGAAACTCGTCCCACACTCTGAACACTGATACGGTTTCTCTCCTGTGTGAATATGCTGGTGTTGTGAGATCACTCAGTTGATTAACTTGTCCCACACTCTGATGTGGGTGATGTTTTTTTTTTGATGTTGTTTCTGTGGTTTCCTGTATTTGAGATGTATGAGAAAGGACAGTATCAGATGTTTCATTGTTTGAAGCTAATCTGGATGACATTTTGTCTCTGCTGATTTCAGCGTGGTGAGGTTTTCCTCTTAGTAGAATATCTGGAGGTCGTTGAGGAATCTCACACCAGGAACAGAAGAAAACTTTCAGCATGATGTTCACTCCTGTAGGAGAAAAAGTAAAAAAAAAAGAATAAAATTCAAACGTAATATAAGATTGATAAACAGTTGGGTCACTATTTAGGGACAATATATCTAAACAAATGTTTTTTCGCAATGAAACATTAAATATCATAGGTTATTTTTAAAGCTCTTGGGCAATAAGCAATACAAGTTTTATTGTGAAATAAGAGCAAATAATAGAGGTTGTTAATATTAGTTTCTCTAGTTTTAAGAATAAATATCATTATTTAAGTGTTATTTACTTAAAACCCTTTCATTACATCCTTTAAGTGTCCTCCAGAAACAACACTTCCATGGTGTCATGGCTTGCTTCCATTGTGCTGTGAGTGGGTTTGGAGCATTTCTTCAATTTCATTCATTTTCTGTATTTGCATCACATCTCTGAATTTACTACAGATGTTGTGCAGGTGTTGTCATTTTGAAGTGTTTTGTTAAATTTGCAGTGTATTGGTAAACTATATCACATATGAGAGCTCAGTTTGAGATGTTTTCAGGTGTAAGTTTTTTTTCCTGGGACTTTAAAATTCAAATGACAACAGCGATGAGTTTTGCTGTTTTAATGGTTTGGAAAAAGCTGGACAAAACAAGTTTTGATGTTTACAAAATAAACAGCAAAAACTAATTTTAATTAAAAAGTAAACATTAAAATTAAATCAAGCTCAGTAATTTAAAACAAAGTAAAAGGAAAACAATTCTGACCTGAGTCAGAGCAAAAAGATGTCATCCATCAAGAGATTTTCTAAGCATTTTGGCTGTTGACTTTGAAAAGCACTTTGGTCCTCATGACATGGCCCTTTCGTTGGTGCCAGCCCCAGACTGCCCAAAGCTTAACTCGGATGATTTTTAAGTCCAAAATCTGAAGTGTCGGAAGATGTCTTTACACCTGAGCAGTATTCACACACAGACATTACATGTAGCAGACTCTGCTGCTGGCCCTTTAAGCTCAGGTTGAGAAAAGGACTCTGTTTACGTTCACTCTTAGCGAAGCCAATTCTTCTTCGGCTCTTGGTTCAGTAATTCAGTAGCAGAAGAAAAATAAAGTTTCTCTTCTCTGGATTTTTGGTAAATAAAAATCAACTTCACCTCAGTGTTCTCACTCAAACTTTGACAACATGTAGAAATAACGAGGCTGATTTTTAATATGCAAGGAGTAAAAAGCACCGATAAATGCATGAAAATGTAAGCAAGTATAAGTAAAAAGTTGTCTGAAAATATCAGAATCAATTTATTGTCAGTGCACAGGTACAAGTACAGTGAAATTATCATCAGTCAGAAGAGAAACAGTGGAACACAATGGGGAGGGAGGGGAGGTGATAAAAAAAAATAAAACCCCCCTCAACCCCCGTACTGCGCTCTAAGTGGGGTGCAGTACGAGGGCCCAGGTGGGAAAAGAAAAACATCACCTGGTATTATGCCTAAAGCACAATGACGAGACATAGCAGAGGGAGGGGCTGGGAGGGTAGATGTGGGGGGTAGAGACAGGCCAGCAGCGGCAGACGAGTACGGCAGTGCTTTCAGAGCGCTCTCGCAACAGAGTCGTCATGCCCCCTGCCTGGGAATAAGCCATCAGTAGCGGTTGGTGATGGGTTGGGGTAGCTGGAGGGTGGGGCAGGAGACAACAGGTTGTTTGCCCTTCTGCAGTCAGAGAGTCTGTGTTTCTCAGTCCGCACAATGACACGCGATGAGCACAGCAGCTGTGTAGCCTTGAACAGCTTCCAGGTGCCCAAACAGTTGCCTCCCTTATCAGGAACACGATAAGGTGACGGAGCCTAGCAACATTTAGCAATCCTGCCGGAGAATTCTTCAGCTGGGCAGTCAAGGCCGAATAAGGAAAAATAAAATTTAGTGCGAGCAGACCTGAATTTGCATGGTCACCCTTGGTTAAAGGATCTCCAAATGTCCAGCACTTCACAGAACACCATCTCATCAGGATGTTATCCAGCCAGGTGTTAATCACAGTCAATGTCCGTTCTGCCCCACAGGTCAAATCAAAGTTGGGCGCCTCATAGGCCCGGACAAGCAACCCAACACATTAATTTCTCAGTAAACGAAGAGATTGCTTTGTGTCAATTCAGCAAAATTCCGTACCAGTATTCCAAATAGTGCGTCCTCTTCCTCATCCACATGGAGAGTGTCGCTAGACCCACGAAGTCCATCGCATGTCCAGCCACAAGCAGTCCCATCAGGACAGGCAGGCTCTCCCTAGCCCAAACTCCTCATAGAGGAGCAGTGACAATATTTTTGGAGTCCACTTGATCCAATCCATGGGTTTGCAGGTCAGTGCTGAGTGAAGCCAGACAGACAGGACAAAGAAGCGAGCAGGGTAGGCATAGTGAGGAGGGAGAGAAGGAATGCGACCGCCTCCGACGAGAGCCAGACAAGAACCCAATATATATTTAATATATATTTTAAAAATATTTACTCCAGTAATGTATAGATAACCAAAATTTCTACTTAAGTATAGTTCTTGACACCTCTGCCAAGCTTAAGCACACAGCGGCAAAAATGGCAGAGAAGTGAAGCTTTTGTAGTTGGAGATTGTACATTTTGCACACCTTTGCACATCTGTTTTTTGAATGGTTGAATGGTTTTCTTGTTCATTGTAAATGAAAGTGTCTTGTCTGCTGATGTTACTTTTAATTACAGTGGACCCTTGATTTATGAGTAACAAAATTCTCAAATTTTCTGAGATAGGAGCTGTGGCTTCATGATGCAAACTGACCTCCAAGTTACGAGTGAGCGTCTGCCCCCCGCCAGTAGGGGTCAGTAGTGAGCATCAGTGAGTGAGCCAACAGTGCAGAGAAGAGCTGTTGTGTTGGCTTTGTGTGTAAACAAACTTGTCTCACTCGATTTCTAAAGTTTTTTTGAAATGGAGGAAAAAACAAAGCTCTTTGGCCAGGATTTTACTGACACGCCCTGCAAGGGAAAGTGAGGAATGTGTCACTAAAAAAGGCAAAAGTCACTGAAGTAGGTTGTCGGATCTTTAATCTTTAAATACACTTAATAAAAGTATTTCTTTACATTCTCTTTTAATTATTTTTACACATAATTTGTTATATAAAGTACATTTTTTGTTAGAACCATTTGTTGGTTCTGGGATTTGACTGAAATACTGAGGTGTACACACTAGTAGAATGCAGGATTCCTCAGTCCTCCTTTGCCTGCAGCGCGCTGGTAGAGTTCAAATGATAACAGAGGCAGAGTCTGTTCTCAAAATGGTTTCCCAGTTTATTGTTCAGAACAGCAGAGTATTTATGCTTTAGAGAGGCAAAGACATACAGGTTTGGAACCGTGTGATGTTGTCATTGGATGAAAAATGGAGAAGGGTCATGATTGGGTTAGACTTATTTTAGTCACATTGTTAGAAGACCCCAAGGTTAGCTCAGTAGGCCTTTTGGCAGTGAGACTAAATAGATAGCCTTGTTAATCAGATATTGTTGTCACTTAAGAGGTATGTACACGTTCTCTGAAGTGTAATCTATGGCTTTGGAGTCAGCTAGTCTTGAAACTAATGTCACAAAGCATGTGTGTGAAGCCATGAATTTAGGAAGAGGAGAGCAGGCCTGAACTCCAATGACCTGTCTTATGCATCTATGAAAAAGAAGTTTTCTAATATTTTTCTTATTTAAAAACATAGTGTTTTTTTTTTTTTTTGGGGGGGGGGATTAGTAGCATTTAAATTCATTTTAATGGGGAAATTTAATTTGATATAGGAGTAGATTTGAGAGTGAGTTACGACCTCCGTTAAGGAATTAATTAACCTCAAGGTTCCACTGTCGTTAAATTAATGTCACACTTATTTCCTACCCCGTGAGGTTAAAAACAATAGCCAGAATGACCCCAGTATGATGTAAGCTAATTACAAATAATGCCAATGACAGTGGGTAGGTAGGTAGTCTACATGCACAGTGTAGAGTATGGAATGATGATGCATCTGGTGCTGAGGTGGTGGCATGGGGCCCCCGAATTCTGCATAGGGCCCCATAAAGGCTTGGGCTGGCCATGCATGTCAGAAATAATCTCCCTGTCTTCAGTATCTGATTATTTCACACTAACGAGGTAGTAAAATGGACAATTACAACAATAATTGATCAAACACAGACCCAATCTGTTTCTCATATTACAGATTCTTATGGTGATACATACATGATGGTAAGTCTTTACTTTTAAGAGTACATGTAAAGTGTGGTATTAGTACTATAATAGTTTGTTAAATAAAAAACATTTTAGTGTCATTTCTTTAAGAGTCAGTGTAACTTATAATACTAAATAATATATAAGTGAATAATCAATGCAAAGGCAATTACAAATTTTTCTCTCTGTCTCTCTCACCCTCTCTCTCACACACACACACACACTCACGGGTTGGGGTTGTATGGTAATATATAAAATCAGTGCTATATATTCCTGGTTTGGATGTCGCCTATTTGCTCTGTTGTGAGCATGCGTGCATGCAATGTCGCCATTACTATGTGTAGATATTTCCCCACAAGGGATTAATAAAGTATCTATCTATCTATCTATCTATCTATCTATCTATCTATCTATCTATCTATGTATCTATCTATCTATCTATCTAGATTGTGAACGTAAACAAAGCCAGTTTTCGTCAGTCTCTGCTTGCTTCTCTTGGACTAAGTCAATCAGTCTCAAAAATCAAATGACAAAGATATGTGTCATCTTGGCCTACATTTTAAAAATATCTGAAAACATCTGTTTAGTTTAGCTTTTGATAATTAATACTTTACATTATAGAAAGGTTGTAGATCCAGAAGTGCACCGATGTAGGGATTTATAGTGAAATGAGATGCTGGGGCTGTCATATCGCTGCTCACGCGATCACTCAGGTTTGTTGAGGGGTGAGCAGAGGGATGGCAGTGTCTCGGGGAGCTCCCATGCCTGTTTACCTTCTGGCTCTCTCCTTTTTGGTAGGCTGTTCTACATAGTTCTGCCGGAGTCAATAACCACAGTCTGATATGTCTCATAATTCCTGTGCTCTATAAATCCAAACACAACTAATTCCATTTTTGTCTTTTTCCGAGTGAGTGATTGCCCACCGGTCCGGTCCAAGGCAGATGGAAGACTGATTACTATTCTCTGAATGATGCTTCCCTGAATCAGCTGCAAATCAACAACCAACTTTTGTGACCTGCTCCAGATGCCCTACTCTACTGCCCACATTGGAGTTCATATGGAATTTCTGGCCGGTATCATTGCTACCATTATCATCATCATTCCTGTCCCACTACTGTCATATCAGTTCACCTGAATATTACAACATCATATGATTATGATTTATCATGAACTTAGAATTAGTAGACCAGAGGAGGATGGGTCCCCCATGTGAGTCTGGTTCCTCCCAAGGTTTCTTCCTCCAGCTCTGAGAGAGTTTTTCCTTGCCACTGTCACCGTTGGCTTGCTCACTGGGGATTAGGGATTAATGATTTGATGTTTGTTATTACTAACCCTGTAAAGCTGATTTGTGACATCAGTTGTAAAATTTGCTTTATAAATAAATTTGATTTGATTTGATTTTGGCAAAACTGAACATCGAATCTGTTGTTCACAGCATTAGAGCAGAAAGGAGTGGTTTTACAAAACAAAACACAGTGTATATGGTAGAGAGTTATAATCATCAAAATTGTGTGTAATGAATGAATATAATATACTAGTTTCACTTTTTGAATGTAATCACTAAAATGAATAAACTTTTTCATGATAGTCTAATTTTATGATGAGCACCTGTACATACTGCCCTACCAACTTCAAGTCCAGCTTCTGTTGTATATGGGCCAATTACTAAAAATTATTAAACCTTTTATCTTTGTGTATTTACCACTAATTAAATTTTTTTACTATTGGTTTAAGCTATTTTGATTGCATGAGACAGTTTTTGTAATATTTTGGTTTAAACTAGATAAATTAATGTTTCTTATGTGTTAGTTCATAGTGTAGTACTGCAGTGTCAGTATAAAGGGTTACTGTCTCTTTAAGAAAACGCTGCTGTGTTTTAATGAGTTTGCACAAATACTAAGGCTGTGGAAGACCGTAGCCAGCGTTTTCATTTAACCCTTCCCTTAACTGTTTACATTTGCATCACAATCCTGCAAGAATAAGTAAAATCGCAAGAAGAAAGTAAAAATATTGTAGTGTCAGCTTAACGAAGGCCACGCAGTGTCAGTGACGTCACTTCCCAGAATACCCTGCAGGTTGTGCATAATTAGGGACTGTTGTGGATTGTTAAGGATAATTCTGTTATCTGAGTGTTTTGTGTTAGTGTAGTGTCATTGTTGTATAGTTATCTTCTCATGTTCTCTTACATCACTTACTGACCCGTTTGCAGACTTACCATTAATAATTTTCTCAAACCCAAGGAGGTTTTACAATGAAGACACTTCATATACACACACTCAACACACACCGGCAAGAAGCGGCAGCCAATTGGGCACAGCGTACTCTAAACTGGAAGCGACTGCTCACCTGGAGGACTGCATCGACCACTAGGGGGATCACCCAGGACAGAGTGCCAACCATATCTGGGCATACATACACACACACACACACACACACACACACACACCAGGGTCATTTTTAGAGTAGCCAATTCACCTGATCTCCATGTTTTTGCACTGTGGGAGGAAACCCGAGTCCCCGGAGGAAACCCACACAGACACAGGGAGAACATGGAAACTCCACTCAGATAATAATAATAATAATAATAATAATAATAATAGTAGTAGTAGTAGTAGTAGTAGTAGTAGTAGTAGTAGTAGTAGTAGTAGTAGTAATAGTAGTAGTAGTAGTAGTAATAATAGTAATAATAATAATAATATATAATATAATATATTCCATTTATATAGCGCCTTTCAAGGAACCCAAGGACGCTTTACATAGAGGTGAAATAGGTAAACAAAAATAAAACACAACGAAATATGGACAAATCACACAACAGACTTAAGATTAAGTTGGATGGAAATATTGAGTAAACAGGTGAGTTTTTATTTGAGTTTTGAAAGTGTTTAGGGATGATGATAGCCGGAGAGGAAGACCGTTCCAGAGTGTTGGTGCAAAAATGACCGACCACCCTTGGTGACAAGCTTAAATCTGGGGACAACCAGGAGACCAGTATCAGATTATCTTAATCTACGAGTGGGGACATAACGGTGAAGGAGATTAGCCAGATAAAGGGGTGCCAGACCAGTGAGTGCTTTAAATGTGTGATGAATGATGCGGAGGTTTATCGGGAGCCAGTGGAGACGTTCCAATACGGGAGTAATATGCTCATATTTTCTGGACTGGGTCAGAACACGAGCAGCAGCATTTTGAACAGCCTGAATGGGCTGAATTGATTTTAAGGGAAGATCATAAAGGAGGGAGTTGCAGTAATCAAGCTTAGATGTGATGAGGGCAGATGTGGGCTCGAACCCAAGACCTCAGCGCTGAGAGGCAAACGTGCTAACCACTAAGCCACCGTGACGCCCAAATTAATTTAAATTTAACATCAACAAATGTCACACTGAACATCGCTGTTAACTTGAGTCAAAAGTCACCATTCTAGGTCTTGTTTGATACCCAACATGTGATAGGACTGGTCTCGCAGGTATCTTAATATCATTTCTTTATCTTTCAAAAAGCAATAAACATGTTTGTTGTTAAGCATATACTGTATGTCTATTCATTCAAAATTTTAGTAGCAAAAGGATTTTTTTAATTGAAAATGTTTAATTTGTTGATATATGGTTTGCGATTAATTGCGATTAATTAATTACAGACCCTGAAATCCCATCCCAAATTGAGTCCCATCACTAGTTATTTCATAAAGTTCATTTGTAGTCCTAAACATATTTAGGCTGATTTTTTTCCTCATTTTTTGTTTATCTAAAAATGTTATTCCTCTCTCCTACAGCCTACTTTACAACTGCATTATGTGATGACGTCATATAGTGACTTCCAGCGACTTTCAGCTAGAGGTGGGCGATACCGGGAATTTTGGTATTGATCCGATACCAAGTAAATTCAGGGCCAGTATCGCCGATATTGATACAGATACTGATACGTTTTAATATTTAAACTTCATACATCCAAAGGATCCAAAACCTAGAATAGAATTTCGCCAAACATTGTAGGTGACAAAAAAAAAAAACTTTTTTTCAACATATTTGTTTAGAAACAATGGAGCAGTAACAAAACAAAGTTTTAACAAAATATTAGGAAAATAAATATTTTTTTGTAATAGAAAAGGAGAAAACAATGCAAAAATTTAAATTAAAATTCTCCCTTCACTACACATCTTTTCTAGTTCTTTCTTTCTTTGTTTCTTTTTGTCAAATTGAATTGTTCTTAGGAAAAACAAGAAAAATAATGAACTTTCGTCCTTTCAGTGCAACTCTTGTTTTTTCTTAAATAAACAGAGTGTAAAAAAATACCACTCAACACAACTTAAAACAAAATCTCCTGAGGTAGAGGACTGACAAACCACAATACAACAAAATTAACACACCACAAATACTGTAAACAGTTTCAAACTTATTCTGCTTTTCAAGTCGAACAATACAATAAAATAATACAAAAAATAAGGAATTTATTCCTTTCAGTGCACTTCTCTATGTTTTTTTCTTAAACAAAGAGTGTAAAAAAATAAATAACTTAAAGCTAATTAAAACGGCGCTTCTTTTCCTCTCAGACATCCGGTGACGTCTCTCTCAATACTGTGACGTGTGGACTCAAGGAGAGCGCTGAGTGGGCGGGAAATACTGTGTGACGCAGCGCTGCACTGCTCGTACAGACAGAGAGAAGACTTTGAAGAAGCCGCGTGCACAGCAGTCAGTGCGTGCGGGAGAGAAAAAAGCTTGAGTATCGATCTTTTTACACGAGGATTGCTCAGTATCAGTACCAACGTTGATATTGATATTATCGATATCTGGATCCATCCGCCCACCTCTTACTTTCAACTGCTTGCCTTACTGAGGAGTTTGCAACAGTGGCCCCGGAGGTTCGGTACTGAACGTCTCATCACTACTTGTTACAGAAGAATGAGCTCTGCTGATCCACTGCAGTGATCTGCTCGGACTTTCCGCTATAAAGATCAGTCTGGAAAATCCCAGCGTCCTGTTTTATCTTCAGAGACTATTAGTTTATGTGGGCACCACGTGTGGGAGCTGGAGGAGATAAAACCACAAAATCACTAAACGGTGTGTGAGACGACACGGAAGTGATCTAGTACGTGTGCGGCTGTTGTGACCGACTGAACACAAACACTGAGGTAAACATATACATGTGATTGAGCAGCAGGTTGGTTTAGTGTAGCTGAGAGATCTGAGAGGAGTCCAGCAGTTGTTCTCACAGGACTTAGACTAGAACACACTGTGTTTATATTAATTTATCAGAGATATCTCTGTATTTAATAAAGAAACTGAGCTTTACAGACACAGAACAGAGAAACAGCTGAACATGGACTTCACTGTCAGATCTATTTAACACAATTAAATTACATTGCATTTAGCGGACGATTTTATCCAAAGCGACTTACAATAGTGGGAAAGTACAGATGCGAAAAAAAATAATACTAGAGTTGTACTAGTATACTAGAATTAACAGTTGGATATCGAATATGGATAGTGCATATCAGTACTCGTGGGGAGTATTTGGGATCACCAGAGCAGGTGCTCTTTGAAGAGCTCGGTTTTTAGGAGTTTAGCAATTAAATTCACTGAAGTCAAAGGACTTTAAAACTATGACTGAAGAGCTTAAACTTTCAGCTCAGGGATGAGAACACAAACATTTGACAGTTTCTGACACTAGCTGTGATTTCTGATTTTATATGACAGTTTTAGTTTTAATATGAGAAGGAGCTGCAGTTCACTGTTGTTACTGAAGTCAGACTCTGTCCTCCAGCTCAATAGGTGGCGCTAATGTACTGTCTGCCAACCGCCATTAACACAAGAAGAAGAGCAAATTCACTGATTTGACTGAATTTCAGTGATTAAGACTCAGTTTATGTCCACAACTACCTTTTTTTACGAGCACCGAGTGCACTTATGATCTCAATTATTGAGTGTTAATACGGTGTTCAGTCAAAGGGTTTGTTTTAGTGGGGATTTGATACAGGAAGAAGAGAGTAGTGCATACACTGGAGCAGTATAACCTCACCAACAAACAGCAGCTAAAGCATATCAGTGTCGAGCATTATGAACTACACAGAGTAGGAGATGAAGAGTTACATGAGTAAACAGATTGGTTTAGGTGTGGAAGCAGATGCTGTCTAATGACTGAGCTACATAATGACAAACTGGCAACTAGAGTCAAAATTGCAGACTGTACAGATTCAGGAGATGTTTGAATTTCAAAAATGATGAGAAACATCTGGTTAAATGTGTGGCTGCATTTATCAACCCCATAGGATTAAATATTGGCTTTATTACACAGGTAAAAGTCACTCAAATGCTATATATTACCAACACATTTAACCTGTTATTTAAGTTTATAGCTTCACAGAGAGACTACAAAACCTGTTAGTTTGGGGAAAAAATGGTTATTTTGACAAAAGTAATTCAGTCTCTTCACAAATCCCAGAATGCACCGCGCAACCGGCAACATCCGTTTCACCATTTTCTCTTGTTTATGTCTGTGCCAGCTACGCTACATACACTGTTTACAACTTTATTTGGTAAGTAATTACTTACGTGACATCTACTACCTTTTGTAACTATATGCAGATAATATGTCTTTGGATATTAAACATATCTTGTTGTGTTAACTTGTATTTTCAATTTATGCAGTGGGTTTTTAGTGTAAACACGTTGTTGCAAGCTATCGTTTCAATGTAGACCAGTGTGGCAAGCAGCATGATAGTGTAGCTTAGTATTGATAGCATGGTGAACCGGATGTTGCTGGTTGCGCAGTGCATTCTAGAATTTGTGAAAGGGGCGAATGCCTAAAGGTTAATGAAAATTAGCATTATGCTTGTTCTGGAAAATCTCACACAGAAATGCTACATATAAAGTTAACTGAAGAGTTTTTCTGAATTAAACACTTAAAATTAATATAATAATAGTTGAAATATTAATCATGGGCATGGAAATATGTCGTATCCAGTTATGTACATGTATGAGGACATTAGGGTTACAAAATAATACAATGTTTTATACATTGATATATTTGAATCATAAATCAAGGGTCCACTGTAATTAAAAGTAACATCAGCAGACAAGACACTGCATTTACAATGAACAAGTAAACCATTCAATTTCTTTTGTTTTTAAAATTTGGAACAGATGTGCAAAGGTGTGCAAAATGTGCAATCTCAAAATAAAACCAAATGACATTCACATTACCTTCTTGGATAAAACAAACAGTTGTAAAAATAAATAAAATGAAATAATTAAATAAATGATAAAATAAAATAATGTCACAAAAATGAACAGCAGTTCTCTTCTTTTCAGAAGTTTTCAGTTCTCTTACTGTTTTTTTTTTTTTTTTTTTTTACAAAACTGTATGCAGGTGAAAATATGGAGCTCAACCTATAGTAAACACATTTTGTTAGCTAGCCAGCTAATATATCCAAAATGTAAACCAGAGGTGGGGGACTCAAGTCTCATGACTTGACTCAAGTCAGACTCGAGTCGCAATTTTGAGGACTTGAGACTTGCTTGATTAACGCTGCTAAAAGACTCGACTTTGACTTGATCTTTATGACTTGAGACTCGACATAGACTAGAGACAGATGACTCAAAGACTTTTTTTATTTAAATATTTGCAATTTAAAAACAGATTACTTGAGATTTAATTTTGAAGCACAATTGGCTGATTTTACAGTGCATTCAGTAATCAGAATGCTAAACAGCAGCAATAATGAGCCATTATAGCACATGGAGCGAGGAGACCAAATGTTTTAATATAATTTTGGTCTGATGAACATGTGAACAGTCAGCTTAAAAACGCACAAAAATACTGAAACGTGCAGCTTATTTTCTGAGATAATGAGAGAAAAAAGGATATAACAGGATGATGGAGCAACCTAAACTAAACTAATGAATCTATGGCAGTCATATATAAAGTATTTAAACACGTCAGATGCACGTCCTTCTACAAACCAATCAGTGTTGAGTGTAGGATGACGTATACCATGTAAGTGATGACAACAGTACATGGGCGTGTCATAATAAAAGTCCTTGGTGGCAGAGATGCTTGCTAGTGTGGATATGAACTGGATAAAATAGCATGAATAGTATGTGGGATACTAAAAACATTATGTGAATGTTTTCAGGATTTGATGTTATAGCTACACTAGTCCAGCGAAATAATGGCCACAACTCATACAGATGTCTTTTGAAGATTTATTTTCTCTCTCTCTCTTCAGACACCGTGAAAACTACAAGAAACAGAATTATTGGTTCAACATATACACTTTTTCAGTCATTTATAGTCTCCATCAGTAGTGTTCATTACTAAATAAGTTCAATGCATTAACACAACCAAAGTGATGAACTCAAATACAATGACACAATTTGAAACCAAAGATTAACATTACCGTGTGCACCTCTTGGAAAACATGTATAATTCTCTCATTTTTGTTCAACAACTGTCTCTGCCTCCTCGCTGGATCAAACCCACAATGCCATGGAAAGATTCTGAACGGACATTTTCATGACCTTTACCCTTTTAAGATAAAACAAAATTCTTAAAGTTTTTTTTTTACTAACAAATTTAAAACTATTATCAACACATTTTAAGGTATTTTACTGACTATGAAATCAAATTATTAAATTCTGACAAACAAAATAGACAATTAATAAATCATGTCTTCTAAGACAGTTACAGATGTAATGTTTGTAATATAAAAATTTCAGACATTGTTTTTATAGGTAACAGCTTTACATTTCAGGCAGTATGTTTATATTTATGACTTGGGACTTACTCCCACCTCTGATATAAACTGAACTGAAGGCTTGGTTAATGACAAAAAATACTGAAATATTGGACATGCAAACCTACCTCTGTCTTGCTGTTTTTTCTCTTCCACCTTTTTACTTTTTCTTTTCTCTGCTGCAGAGGGATAGATTGTTTTTTGAGACATCAGCTTTACCAATTTGCACACATTGGCAGCAGTCAACAGCAGGAATCAATTAACTTTAATATTGGTATGAAAATAATATAAAAATCACTTTTGTGTGTAACAGCCTTTCAGTTATATTATTCAATGTTATTTAAAAAAAATATGATATCTTGGTGCTCTTGGGAGGTTCCCTGGTTCCATGGAGGCCCTAAACAGCCACTTAATTTGAGTGTGCCTTGGTCCTGCTCTGCTGACATGACCATAAGAGATTTCTCTTTTAAGGATTTCATACCGAGCCTGATGTTATCAGATGAAAAATAGACACGTCAGATTTGCTAAATGAATAGCGTCTTTGAACATGAGGAAACAGAGAGGTTTTATAGTCAAATTTTTGTTTGGGAGACTTATTAATGATACACCTACTTTGATCTGCACAGAGGGATGGTGTTCTCGTAGATGGGAGAACAAGTGTGAGGTATTCCCCACTTTAGCTGCACTTCTCTGCCATTTTCACTGCTGTATGCTTAAGCTTGGCAGAGGTGTCAAGTACTATACTTACGTAGAAATTTTGGTTATCTATACTTTACTGGAGTAATTATTTTCAGACAACTTTTTACTTCTACTTACTTACATTTTCATGCAATTATCAGTGTTTTCTACTCCTTACATATTAAAATCAGCCTCTTTATTTTTACATATTGTCAGAGTTTGAGTGAGAACACTGAGGTGAAGTTGATTTTTTTACCAAAAAATCCAAATAAGGGAAACTATATTTTTTTCTTCTGCTACTGAATTACTGAACCAAGAGCCGAAAAAGAATTTGCTTTGCTAAGAGTGAACATAAATGGAGTCCTTTTTCTCACCCTGAGCTTAAAGGGCCAGCAGCACAGTCTGCTACATATAATGTCTGTGTGTGAATACTGCTCATGAGTAAAGACATCTTCCGACACTTCAGATTTGGGGCTTAAAAATCATCCAGATTTATGCTTTGGGCAGTCTGGGGGTGGCACCGACGAAAGGACCATGTCATAAGGACCAAAGAGCTTTTCAAAGTCAACAGCCAAAACGCTTAAAAAAATCTTTTGATGCGTGACACGTTTTTGATGGATGGATCAATCTCTTGATGGATGACACGCATTTGGCGTCACGTTGGCTTAGTGGTTAGCACATTCGCCTCTCAGCACTGAGGTCTTGAGTTCGTGTCCTTATCTGAGGGGAGTTTCCATGTTTTCCCCGTGTCTGCATGGGTTTCCTCCAGGAACTCCAGTTTCCTCCCACAGTCCAAAAACATGGAGATCAGGTGAATTGGCTACTCTAAAAAATACCTTGGTGTGCGTATGAATGTATGTATGCCCAGATATGGTTGGCACTCTGTCCTGGGTGATCCCCCTAATGCTCGATGCAGTCCTCCAGGTGGACGGTTGGTTCCAGTTGACAGTACGCTGTGCGCGACTGGCTGCCGGTGTGTGTGTGGTTGAGTATGTGTAAATGGAGTGTGTTGATTGTAAAGCGTCCTTGGGTATCTTGAAATGCGATATATAAGTGTAACATTAATTAATTCTTAAATTCATTCATTCATTTGAATTTTAAAGTCTCAGAAATAAAAACCTTACACCTGAAAACATCTCAAACTGAGCTCTCATATGTGATATAGTTTACAAATACATTGCAAATTTCACAAAACACTTCAGACAAAATGACAACACCTGCACAACATCTGCAGTAAATTCAGAGATGTGATGCAAATACAGAAAATGAATGAAATTTAAGAAATGCTCCAAACCCACTCACAGCACAATGGAAGCAAGCCATGACACAATGGAAACCTTGTTTCTGGAGGACACTTAAAGGATGTAATGAAAGAGTTTTAAGTAAATAACACCTATATAATGATATTTATTCTTAAAGCTAGAGAAACTAATATTAACAACCAATGATTTGCTACTGTGTCAGAAATAAGATACTCAAATAATTTGCTTATTTCACAATAAAACTTGTATTGCTTATTGCCCAAAAGCTTTAAAAATAACCTATGATATTTAATGTTATATTGCCTAAAAACATTTGCTTAGATATATTGTCCCTAAGTAGTGACCAAACTGTTTATCAGTCTTATATTACATTTGAATTTTATTTTATTTATCTTTTTCTCCTACAGGAGTGAACAACATCCTGTTGAAAGTTTTCTTCTGTTCCTGGTGTGAGATTCCACAAGGATCTCAAGAGATTCTACTAAGAGGAAAACCTCACCACGCCGAAATCAGCAGAGACAAAATGTCATCCAGAATAGCTTCTGATAATCAAACATGTGATAGTCTCCATTCTTCTACGTCTCACAGTCAAGTACAGGAAACCACAGAAACAACAAAAAAACATCACTGTTCAGAGTGTGGGAAGAGTTTTACTAACCAGAGTAGTCTCAAAAAACATCAGCGTATTCACACAGGAGAGAAACCATATTACTGTATAGCGTGTGGGAAGAGTTTTAATAAACTGAGTAATCTCACACAACATCAGCGTACTCACACAGGAGAGAAACCGTATTACTGTACAGATTGTGGGAAGAGTTTTAATCAGCGGAGTACTCTCACACAACACCAGCGTATTCACACAGGAGAGAAACCGTATCAGTGTTCAGAGTGTGGGAAGAGTTTTAATAAACTGAGTATTCTCAGACAACACCAGCGTACTCACACAGGAGAGAAACCGTATTACTGTACAGAGTGTGGGAAGAGTTTTAATCAGCTGTATACTCTCATACATCACCAGCGTATTCACACAGGAGAGAAACCGTATCAGTGTTCAGAGTGTGGGAGGAGTTTTAGCGAACAGAGTAGTCTCAAAAAACATAAGCGTATTCACACAGGAGAGAAACCTTATTACTGTACAGAGTGTGAGAAGCGTTTTAATGACCAGAGTAGTCTCACACAACATCAGCGTACTCACACAGGAGAGAAACCGTATTACTGTACAGAGTGTGGGAAGAGTTTTAATAAAATGAGTATTCTCACACAACACCAACGTACTCACACGGGAGAGAAACCGTATCAGTGTTCAGAGTGTGGGAAGAGTTTTATTGACCAGAGTAGTCTCAAAATACATAAGCGTATTCACACAGGAGAGAAACCATATTACTGTACAGAGTGTGGGAAGAGTTTTACTTACCAGAGTAGTCTCAAAAAACATCAGCGTACTCACACAGGAGAGAAACCATATTTCTGTACAGAGTGTGAGAAATGTTTTAATAGTCAGAGTAATCTCACACAACATCAGCGTACTCACAAAGTAGAGAAACCATATTACTGTGCAGAGTGTGGGAAGAGTTTTAATCAACAGAGAATTCTCACACAACATCAGCGTACTCACACAGGAGTGAAACCCTATTTCTGTACAGAGTGTGAGAAGTGTTTTAATCGTCAGAGTCATCTCACACAACATCAGCGTATTCACACAGGAGTGAAACCCTATTTCTGTACAGAGTGTGAGAAGTGTTTTAATAGTCAGAGTCATCTCGCACGACATCAGCGTACTCACACAGGAGTGAAACCATATTTCTGTACAGAGTGTGAGAAGTGTTTTAATAGTCAGAGTACTCTCACACAACATCAGCATACTCACACAGTAGAGCAGTTATTGGTGTAGAGCAGGGGTGTCAGACTCATTTTCACCAAGGTTCACAGCAGCATAATGGTTGGCCTCGAGGTGCCAGATTAACAGTATGAATGTAACAAAATACAATGTAATTTAAAATAAATGAAACCACATCTTATGTTGTTAGATATATATTTCTGTATTATGTATTCAGTATAAAGGGGAGCAGGACTATGGAACAACCAACATGTGACAGAAGCATCATTTTACAAAACAATGAGGTAATCCTGCCTGTCCTTCAACACACAAAGTAGATGCAGAGACATTTTTTCTTTTGATGTTGTTATGCGACATTTTTACTTGTTATGTATATTATTTTTTTTGTTGCCAATTTCATATAAAATCTCTATTTGTACTGTCCTCCTAATGGTAACGCTTAACCAGAATTAGACAGCCAGCCAAACTCCCAGAATAACAAGAGTCAGGATTCTCCCATCACCACACTGTCCAAGTTCCGAAGGACGTTAGTCCCTTCAATCACAATTCCCACATCCTTTGCTCATCTTCTCCATCTCTTAAAACTGTAAATTCCCATAACAGTTGCTGCAATGTCTCTCTCACCATCCTCAGTGGCAGGTCTCTTAACAAAACACAACAGAGGACTCATGTTAAAACAAGTTTGAATCCCATAAAAGTGTTTTGAGTACCATACATGAAAGCACAGTTGCCAGAACAATGTCAGCATTCCGCTTTCTGTAAATAACCCAAAACCCATCTTATTTGTCTCCCCATAATCCCAAAATAAGCTAAACCATTTTAAAAGTTCCCAAAATAAAAATAGGAGTACATAACATAGATTCACATAAAAATTTGTTTGTTGCGCACTTTGCCTCAACATCATTGTCCTGTGCTCTCAGAGGCAAAAATAAAGTCATTAGTATATATGCAAACAGCAGAACTTGTACAATTACACAAAAACACCACAATTATCTTGCATAATATAATAATGGAATGAGGAAGCACATATAATTGAAGAATAAATACCAAGGTTTACCCTGCTTTTCAATTAGAATTTCCCCATGAGATCAATAAAGTATTCTGATTCTGAAACAATAGCCTCAAATAAATAAAAAGTTATCAGAACAAGGATTTTTTTTACATTAAATTCTATTAGGAAACAATAACTTCACATCAATATCATACCAAGTAATATCATATCAATATCAAGTAATAATGACAAACATATTTTTGTGCCAATATAGAAACATTGTAATAAAACTTACCAGATATTCTTTGAAGAATGAGTCAGGGTCTTCATTGAGGTAGATGACAAGACTTCTGAGGATGCATTCCCTCTTAGCGTCGATAGATTCCTGAAGCGGAGCAACAAATAAAGAAAGAATCAAAACCAATTCTGCTTGTGATGGTGGAGTAAGAAGTTTTTTTTTTCAAATGAGGTAATAAAAAATTTTTTACAGAAAATATTGCATCATGTTGTATGAATTTATATATCTGTTTATGCAACCGTGTTTTTTTATGAAAGGCACTTCAAATTGAATTGCATATGTATGAGTGGTGGTGTTATAAATCTTTAAAACAAAGCTCCAACATAGAAAAGATTGACAGAATGATACATGCATGCATGTGTACAGACCGAATCCTTTCTGGCAAAGATGACCTTGATCTTTTGCCCCTTCATACCTCCTTTGCTCTCCAAAATCTTCATCAGTTTGTCGGAAAGGAGGTCAAACTGAGAAATGAACTTTGCATCTAGAGGTTTAGTAGTGATGCGTAGAAACTCAGCATTCACCTGAAAAATATGAAACACATGAAAAAACATTTGTTAAGTATCTGAATAATATCCATTTTGGGGAAAAGATGTAGTACTACTAAATACAAGTACAAATTTACTTACTTCACTCTCCTGAAATGGGGCTGCCCATCTTTTTTGGATGTCGTTGATCATGGGTCTCTGCTCCACAATCTCTAGTCATCTGATAGTCATTTTTTCTTTTATCACCACTTCATTGTCCATCCCCAATATCCTGTCTTGGATCCAAGCTGCCCCAAACAAGGATGAGCCCTTGTCAAAACAGCTGCTACCTCTTCGCACTGATAGTCTTTAGGGTATTTTGTGTACCTCATCATTTCCTGTGCAAGGCCATCTAGGATGACTCCTTTCAGCTTTGGTCCGGGGTTGAAGTATGTGCCATTTGCCTCAAACTCTGTATCTTTTTGCTGTAGCTCAAATTCAGCCTCATAAGTGAATTTTGCGACCAAAGGCTAAAGATGAAGCTGGGGTGCAGAGTAAGTAGCACCTGCATACTCATCAAATGAGTCAACTGGGTATAAAGTGACATAGGGCTGTGGGGGTGCTAGGAATATAACCTTCAGAGTCCTTTTGTTTTGAATTTCAGACATTGAGGTAAGGTTCATGAACTCACTGAAGTCAGTATCCATGTATTGCAGGCGGAAGTCCTCTTTTATCTGAAATGAAGTCTTTATTATTGGATGTAAATCATTCACTGTTGCAGGAATTCCAGGAACCAGGTTCAGTTTTCTTGAATCGGACTCATCTCCAAAGATGATCCGCAGAACAGCTGGCTGGGCCATTGTGTCACCTTTAATCTAGAGTAGAGACAAGGAGAAAGTAAAACAGAAAAATGGTATTACATTTACAGTACAGTTGAAAAAAAAAAGAAAGGTATATTGGTGAAATTTGTTTTCCACACTCACCCTTAATAATGATGAATCTTTTCAACATCACCAAGTGCAAACACTCCACTTTGTACTCCACCAAGGGGTATGGATCCTGTAAGTCATGAAGGTCAATGAGGCCAACCTCTCCAGTATGTGAGTCAGTTAACTCAAACCCACGATAATGTCCCCTATACCAAGCACATGCATCTTTCCCAAAAAAACATAATTCATCCTTTATGATGCACAGCTGAATGATCTTGTGAAATCTAGGCAGTCCATCTAGAGATTCATGAACAACATGCATCCCTTCACTGTAATGTATACCACTGCAAGATGCCCTTTTAGCCACATGTACCTCAGTCAGATCTGGGTACCTTAGCATAAGTGCAGCCACAACCCCTTCATTGAGAATGTCAACAGGCATTAGTGTGGTATCTGTGACCTCCAAAGAGGATCTCTTGAGAGTAGATGAATTGTTGTGATATGCAATCATGAACGGGTGTTTCACGGCAAGTGAATGACATATTTTTGAAGCAGTTTGTATGGTGCACAACCTGCTTGAAAAAGCTATGTTTAGCTTCAAATCTCATTGTCCACAGTGCAATTAAAGGTCCAAAGCACCGGATCATGTGTGGATAATGTTCCAAATAGTGATGCTTGGGTAGCAGCTTACAATGTGGAAAGACATCCAGATACCACTGTCTGTGGTCATAGATCTTTGCCTCAAGATATGCTATCGTCTCTTCTGTGTGAACAGGAGCCACAATCAACTCAACAATGTCCTTAAGATCTAAAATTACCTGCCATGCAGGCTCATCTTCAGGCACAATTCGTCCAATTAACAAGGGAAGCAATCTTAGCAGGGTCCAATTTTCATGTGCATTACTACCTATCGTCTTGCTATATGTGAAAGATCATGGGATGGCGTGAGGGCGATTGGTTTTGTCTCTCCACTTGTATGGAGATGTCAGATTCAATGTGTTCAGATATTCAAGGGTCAGTACTTTTTTGGAGATCAATAAACATAAAAGACGTTCAAAGAGGTCATGTAAAATATCAGGGGGATAACCAGTGCAAACATGAAAATGAGTAAGATGCTTTGTGAAAACAATGCTTTTTTTACACCTGTGCAAATAGTGGAATTCGCTTGAGCAAACTGAACATTTGAGTCATGAATCTCTCTCTTGTTTTTAGTTGAAATGGACCTGAATTGACATCCTTAGTCTGAAACAAATTCTGTCTGTCGTACTCACCATCTCTTATGGAAGCATATTGAAAAGAAGCAACTGGCTGCTTTTCAAATCTTGGAGATTCAAGTTGTTCAAGGACACCTTTATGAGAAAATAACTGCTGTAATGACTGTAGTAAAGGAGTATACTGAAATGTCCTTCTTTGGGAATCTAGTATGTACTCAACTGGCTCTACAACACCAAAATTAGTGGTATAGTACTGTGTGCGTCTGTACGCGGTAGCAAGAGGACCATCCTTTGCAATAGCTTTGGCCAAGGAGTTACATTTGCACAGTATAGTGGAAAGCTCGTTTACTAAGGACTTTGCATGGAGGAATGAGCCAAAATACTAGCTACAGTGTGTGCAAACCTAGTGAAGAATTACAGGAAATGTTTATCCTCTGTCATTGCCATGTTACAAAGTATTGAGTTGAACTTTTGTTACAAATACATTTTGTTCATATACATACTTTGAATACTTATATTCCACCATAATTTACAAATAAATTCTTTAAAAATCCTACAATATGATTTCCTGGATTTTTTTTTCTCATTTGTCTCTGTGTCTCTGTTCCCCTTTTCCCCACGTGTTTTCGAGGTGCTGCTGCTGATTGGTTCTCCCCCTCGTTCTGTGGTGGCCAATGACTGTGTGAACTACGTGTGAGTTGTGGGTGTGGCTATGATGTTAAAGCGTGCAGCAGTGAGAGCACAGGAGAGCAGACCCAGAGGAAAGACGGACACACAGAGACACAAGAGAAGCACGCTAATAGAGACTCTCTCTCCCTCCCCCCTCACACACCTTACAGAGCAACTGCTTTAACTACAGATTTAGAGGACACTATTGAAATACTCACGACGCTGGTAACGTTAAGAACTTTGCTGCCACCACTTCATGTGATATAGAACTCTGCCTGAGAAAGGCCTGTTAGCTAGGCTAACCTGACTTTGTCCAGCTTGAGACCAGTGTGTCCGCTGAACTGTGGAGTTAGCTGTTTGTTATCTGTTGTCTTTGTTCCTGCAAGTGGACAGTTTAGACGAGCCCTCTACATTTCTACACTCACGTAGGAGGCTGGCTGTCTAGACACACTAGATTAGGGGCAGGTGCCAACCCAGATAGCAAAAGATGTTAATTCAATGTTGATTTATGATCATATTGGTTATTTTTGGTTGAGGTTGAAAAATCAGTGTTTTTTCAACATTAAATCACAGTGGAAATTTCAATGGTTGAAATAAAGATGTTGAATCAACGTTGTGTAATGGTTAGTTTATTGTTGGTTGAAATGCTATCATTACATCAACATTGTTTCAATGTACCTGGGCCATAGGCGGGAAAGTTCTCCACCGCATAC
>BRDA01027467.1:10013-38509 GCA_036984385.1 Crenuchus spilurus | reverse complement strand
AAGGACTTGGAAATAGTCATCCATGCGTTTGACATCACGTTTGGATTATTGTAACTCCCTCTACCTGGGAATCAACCAGTCAGCTCTGTCACATCTACAACTCGTCCAAAATGCAGCAGCTCGTTTTTTGACTGGGACCAAGAAACGGGAGTCTATTTCACCTGTCCTGGCCTCCTTACATTGGTTGCCAGTCAAATTTCGAGTTGAGTTTAAGGTCTTATTGTTTGTTTTTAAAGCCCTGAATGGCATTGCACCAACATACATCTCTGACCTTCTGCGTTCTTATTCTACCTCAACAAATTTATGATCCTCAAACCAGCTGCTGTTAGAAACACCACTTTCTAGATTAAAGTCAAAGGGTGACCGAGCATTTTCTGTTGCTCAACCTAAACTGTGGAATAGTCTGCCAGTTTTTATAAGGAGGTCTCCCACAATTGATGTTTTTAAGTCTAATCTTAAAACACATTTATACTCTCAAGCCTTTCAGTGTCCATAAGCTCCAATGAACAAGTTTCTGTGCGCAGTAAATTTAAAATTTTAAAACTGAATTTTTATTTGAATTTCTTTCTTTCTTTCTTTATTTTTTATTTTAAGTTAAAATTTTGTTTTATAATTTTAGTATTACTTGTTTACTTATTATGCTTATTCTTTTTTATGACCCATTTGTTCTTATTTACTATTTGTGCATTTGTATATTGTACAGCACTTTGGTTGGCCCTTGTGGTTTTTAAATGTGCTATATAAATAAACTTGACTTGAGGGCTACAACGTCAGGTGCACTGCAATGATTCTGTGACTGCTGCATGAATGTCTCATAATTACTAAATAGTAAGATGTGCCAATTATAACCTAATAATAAATCTGCACTTAACAGATTGGGGAAGGCTGTAGGCTATGGTAATATTTTACAGAAGTATTTCAGTTTTCTTGAAACCTTTTTGGGTATCTTTATTTTATTTTTCTCCTTTCCAGTAATGCAGTTTATAAAAATAACATCTGGTGGTTGTCCTAGTGTTTATAAACCTCTTAAGTGAGGTACTGGTCTACAAAATTAGAAATGAAAAAGCTAACTTGGTTTAAAAGCCGCCACCTGTGACATTTCTAGCATTTCTGTTAGTTAAAACAATCTTTTCTTCTATTTATTGTAGAAAAAAGTGAACCCAGACCTCCAGGTGGAAGTGAAGCCCAGCATTAGAGCCCGAAAAATCCAAGAGGAGAAGATGAGGAAGCAGATGCAGAAAGAGGAATACTGGAGGCGACGAGAAGAAGAGGAGCGCTGGAGAATGGAGATGAGGTGTGAAGGCGTGTCTTGGTCTATATGTAATTTGATAGATTTTTTTTTTTTTTTATGCCGGTCTTCCTCTACAATGGTTGATTACCAATCAACCTGCCCATTATTTAGGAATCTCCCTATCACTTATAATGTCTCTGACTCTAGGAGGGTGCAGACTCTCACAGGCCTCCTCCGATGCATGTGTAGTCAAGCTCCGCCTCTTTTAGAACTGCTGCCGATACGTTGCTGCCATGTAGCCAACTCGCTCTGAGGAAAGCACAGTATCTCAAGTTCTGATGGATAGCAAATCCTACCCAGAGAGAGCAATTTTTGCTGTCTTGGGCCCGGCTGCTGGTGGCAAGCAGCATGACCTGGGATTTAAACACAATCCTCAGACGGCGGAGTGATTTGGGCTTTTAATTTGTTTTTGTTTTTTTATTATTGTATGTTTTTGTTTTTTTATTTTCTATATTAATGTCAGTTGATTACTCAGATCAGTAATTTTTTCTCCTCTTGCTCATCTGTAGGCGTTATGAGGAAGATATGTACTGGCGACGAATGGAAGAAGAGCAGCACCACTGGGAGGAGAGGCGCAGGATGCCTGATGGTGGATATCCACAGGGTCCACCTGGACCGCCTGGTCTCCTTGGGGTGAGGCCTGGAATGCCCATGCCACAGCCGCAAGGACCTGTGGTTAGTCTTTCACCAGACAGAAGCACTTTATGCAAATCTCAGAATAATATTATATTTTACTTATATTGCACTATTTATACAAAAAACAGTGCAAAGTGCTTCACGATGTAGTAAACAATTGATGGCAGGAAGTATAAAAAGTTACCGTATATGTTTTAATAAAAGTAAAAGGCAAAAGGAGGGAAATGAACATTGTTCTGTTTTGAAAAATGTTTTCTTGTTTAAACATGCATCGATTTAATAATGAATGTTTAAACATGCTCAAGTGTACAAAACAATGCAAATAGAACTGTTACCCTTCATGACTTACTTGCTTGTGACCTGTATTGTTTTCAGCCTCCACGTCGCCCTGATTCTTCCGATGATCGTTATGTGATGACCAAACATGCAGGTATTTACCCTTCTGAAGACGAGCTCCAGGCCATCCAGAAGATTGTTTCCATCACCGAACGTGCCCTCAAACTAGTGTCTGACATAATCACTGACCAAGACAAGGGCAAAGAAGAGGACAAAGAGAAGAAAGAGCCTCCCAAAGACAGGTGAGTGAAGTTGAGTTTTGAATAACTAGCTAGCATACTGATATGGTCCAAACTTACAGATCTGGCCCACATACAGCAATTAATATCAGCCCAGATTTTTTGACTGGAAAGTATTTTTATCCAATGGATACACTTTATTATTAATTATAGATTATATTATTATTATTATTATTATAAATGTAGATTATATTTAAAATTATATATTGCAGCTGTAGCAACACTTTAATGACCTTTAAACTGCCAGAACTGACTTTTTTTTTTTTTTATTATTATTATTGGTTGTATTGCACCATTTTGACTTGACTTTGTTTGGTTTAGGGCACTAAAGGGAGTGATGAGGGTTGGTGTCCTTGCTAAAGGGCTACTTCTGCGTGGAGACAAGAATGTCAACCTTGTTCTTTTGTGCTCTGAGAAGCCCAGCAAGAGTCTGCTTTCACGCATTGTAGAGCACCTCCCTAAACAGCTCACGGTATGGATTTTGTATAGATTTGCTCGGGGATATGTTAATCTAATGCTGTTTAATTTTAATCCAAATCAAAGCAGTGTTCAGTTTTTGAATTGGTTGAAGTGCAACATGTTTGATGTTACAAATGTTATGTAAGACCAAAAATGACATCATTTAAGTGTAATTGTGTTGGGCTGCATTAAGAACCTGTAAGGCCAGTAGACTGTGAAGAGGAGGATTTGACACAACTAATGCAGATTATGGCCTGTCTATGAAAATTGTGGTGATTACTGTTTACAATGGTTTATTGGTTGGTATGATAAAGTGGGTATGACTAAGTTTTGAAACAGTATAAATTCAGTCTTGAATGATACAATATTTTTGTTGATTTCTGTTAATTAGCTTTTTAGTTGTTTGTGTGTGTGTTTTTTTTTTTTTTTTTTTTTTTTTTTTTTTTTTTTTTTTTTTTTTTTGTTATTTCACTACATATTATGTTATCCCCACATCTGTGAGACTTCAATGCCAACTGATGTATCGGGCATTAATGTACCTGACTACATTCATCAGTTTTGTTGGGTTTCATTCATAACTTGGTTTTGTTTCTTAGCTGGTGACACCAGAGAAGTATGAGGTGAAAGGTTCTGTCCAAGAAGCTGCCATCATCCTGACTTCCTGTACTGATCCCAAGATGCAGGTGACCATCACGCTGACTTCGCCAGTTATTCGTGAGGAGAACGCTCGGGATGGAGGTTGGAAAAAACTGTTGCTCCTTTAACTCGACCACTTATCAGATTAATTTGACACATTGATTTGACACCCTTAAGAGCCCATCTGCTGGCACAAAGGAGATGTTATCAGAACTAAATAACATTTCACGATATGTTTTGAAACTGAGCATTTTTTGCTCCCTTTCCTGTGAAGTAGAATGAAAAGTAATATGAAGTATAAAACCTGGTATGTGCTTGAGCTTGGTCACAACGTACGTTTGAGCGAAAGCCCTTGTGCCTTCAAAAGCTTTGAAAATTAAAATGGTTGTATATTTAGTTTACTAAAATGCTGAAAGCTTTTTTGCTTTATTTTTTTGCAGCTCATGAGGTGTTGAGCATTCTTGTAAAACATAAACATGTCTGGAAGAGCTATTTTGAAGGCAATAACTACTTATGCAGTGAAATATAAAGAACTTTCAATCCAAATCTCACCTGTTTGTGGGGTGAATTCTGATTTGTTGCGTAGTGCTAATTCTGGCTTTTTGTCAGAGCTGACTTCCTCACTACCAGGTTTTATTAATAATTTTATTAATAGAAATAATTGCCAGCAGTGCTGCTCTGGGCCCTCTCTTTGTAACACCTCTCCAGTGCTCTTGAAGCTCTCCCCAAAACAAGCATGATAAGTGTTTTGCATTGTGTAAGTCTAGTTAGTCTTGAGTAAGATTCATTTTTGTTTCCTGTGTTGTAGGGAATTCTATACTGGTATATACAAATGACCAAGGGATCGTATATTTAAAAAAGATTAGGGACCATGTCAATCAACATCAGAAGTGTTGTGGAAAATATTAGATGTTTGTGGGAAAGTATGTAATGTCCCCACAGGAAACAAATGTTTTGTCTGGTGAGAAGGTTCACCATTCTGAGATCCCTTGTTCCAAAATGAAAGTGCTCCCCTGAGTGAATCAATCCATTGCGCTGTGAAGGATGGGATTTGCGTTATAAGATTGTTACGAATATATTTTCTCACTCTACAATCAGAAATCCAAGTATCTGGGGCTCTATCTCCAAGTTAACGTAACCCTTCCTTGTCTTGATTTGTTTGACAACGGAGAGTTTAAGTTGATGAGAAGAGGTTGAAATGATCCTAAATGTGGACCACAAGTCTATGCTCGGATATGTCACCGCTCCTGTTTGGATCCTTAGGGGAGTATCAGTAAGCTTTTGGGAGGAAGGCTTTGTAAGAGGAATCTTTGGTTGGACCTGGGTTTTACAGCCTTCGGTATACAATGACCTATGGGGTTTTCCAAACCCACTCATGACAGGTATGCATGCAGTGATGTCCTAACCCCTCTTGCTGGGAGCTTCATGTTTTCTTTCCAGCACGCATTGCTGCCTTCATGTATCCAAAGCTTTTACAAGTCCAGCCCAAAGCCTCCTTGCGTTCTGAATAACTTATTTTCCCATCTGAGGCTACGTCTACCAGCTCCGGAAGGATTTTTGACCAAGGTCCCCATCCCAATCCCCCTCAAACACTTTGCCACACCTACCATTGCCATGCCACTGCAGTGGGTCACACCAAGCACTCATCATCTACAGCAGACATTGTACATCTTCCTTGATTTACACCTTTCTCTTCCACACTCTTGGAAATTTCTGAAAATATAGCGCCCCCTTGTGATGCTACAAGTACTAATATTGCCTAACCAGAAGAATTACTTTTTAAGGGGATTCTCTAAATTTCATAATTTCATTTTTTTATACCTGGAATCAATCTGTACGCTAGGAAAGGTTGTTTACAGGTAGGAGTGGGCCAAAGAATTGAACTAGCATCCAGTGCTATGTCTGATTGTGATCCGAGGCAAGATATTCAGGACATGGAAATTCTATGCAGTTCATTGTGTAAACATTGTATTTACACTATAAATTACTTTGACTAATAGGCTATTAGCACTTGCACTATATGTCCAAAAGTATCCAGCCACTTGTAATTGATGAATTTAGTCCATTAGACAATAGAAAATGAAATGCACAGTGCTGTGGAGCATTGGAACAGATGAACTTCATCATCCAACATCCGTTTGTGACCTCGCCAATGCTCTTATGACTGAAGGCACTCTAGTGTAAAGTGTTCCCTGAACAGAGGAGGTTACTGCAGTGAAGAGGGACAAAGTATTATTGCTACTGATTTGAAGAAAGATGGTAGTTGTCTATAAACTTCTGGACATGTAGTGTATGTGAATAAACTTTTAGGTGTTGACAGTTGCAGATTTTGAAAGTTTGTTGCTATTAATAATTATCAACTGTGTGAATTTGCATATTTCCTGCTGCTAAACGGAACGGTAAAACTAGTCGACACACGCATGTTTAAAATAATAATTCAGCATTGATGCTAATTCTTTTCCTTGAGTTTGCACCAAATTCAGAAGCTGTATTATAGTGCACTATTTTAGGATCCGCTTTTTGTGCAGAAATAATGAAATTATGAACATTTTTGGACCCCTCAAGAAGAGCTATAGGACATTTCAAATATATCAAGAAACCTCTGAATAACTATACAGACACAATAATAAAATGCTCATTTGAGTGCATTTCCAGTGGTTTGGTTTTAATTTTATGTAGTTGTTCAGATCACCTATTCCAGATGGCTTCCTCTGCCTTGACGGTTTTCTAGCTAGTACCAGATTCTGGATTGATCAGATTGTACTCATAATTTGAGGACTTTCTACTCCATGATCATCCGCTCACCCTACATTTTTTCCTAGTCTGTCAGCACAGTGCCCCAGTCTAGTAAAACCCTTCATGTAAATGCCACTCTAGTTGAGCCAAGGTGAAATATGTAACTGTATAAGTTGCGGTTTAGTAATCAGGGGAACAAGTTGGTATGTGTGGCAATGTGTTCTTGGCAGTCTCTCTGACCTGGTCAAACACCCATTCCTCACCACCATTTGACAATTCGATCCATTTTTAGATGTAACCTCGGGTATGGTGAAAGACCCAGCGGACGTCTTGGACAGGCAAAAATGCCTTGACGCTCTGGCTGCCCTACGCCACGCTAAGTGGTTCCAGGTTCGGAACATCATTTTTCTTTCTTCTTGTAGCCTTATGAGATGTATTCTTTTCATTTGCTCAGTTCTTCTTATTCATTTAGTCTTAATTTTTTGTTCAAATTGTAAACCTCAGATATTTTGTGGAGGATAAAGTAATACAAGGATGCTAACAGTAAGTAGGAATTTGAAAGAAAAAAAAATATTTTATTTGAGCCATTTGTTTTTCTTGTCTTAAAGCTAAGCATCCTTGCATACATTTATTGTCTAATAATATTGTGACATTCTTAGATTTTAACCTAAATATTCCATAAGGCTGCAGAATACCTTTGCATAAAGATGTCATCAATAAGAGCTTTCATGTTGACTGTTTGTTCTTTGTGATTGTTTTGTTTATTTCTTTATTTACTTTGATTTGATTTGATTGATTTTCTTTAGAATAGGGATTGAGAGGAAAGGAACATCTGATTAGTTTACTGTGTGTGATGTTGCTGTCTCAGCAAGCACACAGGCAAAGTAAAGCAGATTTCCTTGACTGCTTCAGTTCCTATGCTACTCTTTCAGACTGATCTTTTGTAAATGATATATATATATATATATTTTTTTTTTTTTTTTTTTTTTGATTGAAGTATTTGGAAAACTGAGGTCAGGGTTTACAAGATGACCGTGGAAGCATTCCGAGTGCATCTTGCAAACTTTGAACTCTTGTACTAACGACGAGGTAAAATACTGCTGGGAATGGCAGCTTATTCATAAGCACTGGCTAAAGAGTCCGTAAACCAAGTGAAAGCTTCCATTGTGAACAGTAGTGTTGCACCTCCTTTGGAGCCCCACCATGTCGTTTGTTAGTTTATTTGTAAATGTTTGCTCTTGTCACTAACTAAACTTGACTTTATTGCACTAAAGGCTAGAGCCAATGGACTCCAGTCTTGTGTGATTGTTATTCGTATCCTCCGTGACCTTTGTCAGCGAGTAACCACCTGGTCTTCTTTCCCAAGTTGGGTGAGTAAGAAAAAACTGTTTTTGTGTCAGGAATGTTCTACAACTTGTAGCCTGTAGAAGCATTTTTACAGATTGATTTATTTGGGCATACAGACGTCCAGATGCTGACAGTGTGGTGGCAGTACTCAAGCATAATGAGCTGTTACAGAAACTGTGGTCAATACAAATATTATTGTGCCTCCATAGAACAGTTGGTAGCAACCGAGGCTGCACATTTTGTTGGAATGATGGTTCTCAGTTTACAAGTTGTGGAACAACAGTTCAGTTGTTTGTTTTTCTTCTCAAACTTGTATTGGAAATGATTGTGATTACTCTGTGGTAGGCTTAATAGTAGCCTAGATTTACTCTAGGCAGATCTAGACCCTGATGTACCACTTGTAAGATGTGTAGACCTGTATAGTAAACGAGTTTCTGTGCCCAAGGCCATGGAGCTGCTTGTGGAGAAAGCAATCAGCAGTGCCTCTGGACCAATGAGCCCTGGTGATGCATTACGACGAGTCTTTGAATGTATCGCCTCTGGTATTCTTCTTCCTGGTAAGCTTGGGCCTGTGGACCAGCTAAATTTTCTTACTTCTGTATGTGCCATGTAAGACTAATAAAACACTTATTTTTAGCTATTTTCTTAAAAAAGCTTTAAAAACATCCAGTACAGTGGTAACCCTACTTAGGAGTTTAATCCGTGCAGGAGCCGAGCTCGTTAGCTGGTTTGCTCGTTAGCTGGATGCATTTTCCCCATAAGAATACATGTAAAACTGATTAAACCGTGTCAGCCGGCCAATATACAGTATACTTTAATATGCTAAATAATGTGTTTATATGGGTGGCCACTAATGAGATGGAGACCGACGGTGCTCGTGTAGGCTGGCGGCTGCATGGTTACACTTATCATATGAAAAGTAAAAGTAAAATGTATCTAACTTTCTTGTTCACTACCTTTTGCTACCTTAGCGTCGCTTTCACTAGCACTTTCACTGGACAGCGGTCAAAGGTAATGACTGACCTCTTCTTCTATGCTAGCATCTAGGAGATGCTACGACCGCAGCGCCCCTAGCGGTTGGCATACTTGAACAAATTTACGCTACTCGTTACCTGGAACAATAATATTCCGAGATCTCGACTCATTCCTTGGAATACTCATTAGTGGGGATGCTCGTAAGTAGGGTTACCACTGTATTTGAATGTGTGCATGGGATATCATTCATTATATGAATCTACAAGGCAAATTTGTGTGAAAGAGTTAAAGAATTGGAAGTTTCTGGTGTGACAAATATAAGCATATCTAAGAACACCTACTGGTTTCAGTATGAAATTAATGTCGTATTACTTTTCACCTGCCTGTCCTGTTCTGGGCTTTTTGTTACAGCTTTGACTTGGCTTGTGGAAAACTTTTCCGTATTGTATTTTTAGCCTAGTCTGTTTTTGTTACGGTTCTGGATCTTTGGCATATTAGGTGGTCCATTTTTGGTTTGACTTCAGCATTTTGACAGATGCCCTTCTGTTCCACATACGTTTGCGCTGGTACTGTTAGGTTATTTGTGTTGTGGATCAAAGGGCTAGCATGTGGCAACCTTGTGGAAGGGTTCTACGAGCACTCGGAGAAGCAGATAGCCTGAACCACGGACTCTTGTCTGTGTTGTTCTCAGAGTGCTCTCCACAAGGACGCCAGCTGGTAGCCCTTTGATCAACAACACAACCTAACGGGGACATTTTGTATAATTCCTGGTTTATTTTGTCTACAGTATCAAAGTTCCTAGACCCTAAATCAGCGAAACAACCCCAAACCACAATTCTCCTGCTTCTGTACTTTACACACAAAGGTAGCTTTTGGTTTGTGACGGGTGTGACATCAGCCATCGGTACAGTGTTGCAGAACTTTCAACCCAAGTGATCTCTGACCTAGTTTTTCTTTTCTGATTTCAAGTAGAAGCACAAATTTCATCTTGGACACAGGTTTCCTGAAATAGTTACCAGTATCAACTAAAATGGCCAAAACAGGCCATTTCAATCAGCATATGAACCATTGGTTTTTCAGTTGTCACACTGTGGAATGAAATGATTTTGTAATGTGTTAAAGTGCATGATGAGGACCCATGAAGAGTGCCTCACCTTAAACAATTTAATAATTTTCTAATCATTTGAAGGTATTACCTTCATTTTTATAATGTACAGTACATTGTAGTTTAAGTTTCCTTATCATGGAGTTGCATTTTGCAAATTTGTTTATAAATACTGCCTTTTTGTTTTGTAATAATGACTAGAAATTTAAAAAATACAGTACACATTATGCAATATTCCTGTATATCTATAGTACATTGTTCCAGCAAGGAAGAAATCCAGAAAATGAAGTTCTAAGGATGACCATATGTTGTTTTTGATGCAGGCGGTCCAGGGTTGATAGACCCCTGTGAGAAAAATCCCACAGACACACTCACTGCTATGGAGGAGCAGCAGAGAGAAGATATAACACTGAGTGCTCAGGTAAACCTACAGCTCAGGGTTTTTATTATGGGTATGATTTTATGATGTGTATTAAGAAATGGTAAGAGGAGTTTCATCTCTTATTAAAGGCATTATTTAAAATGTTGTCTTTATACACTGGTCAATTGTCAGAAATTCAAGAATTTAATGGGGCCAACATTTCAGTTTTTACCTGAATAATTTTCCGGGACATCACCACCAACACGGAACCGGCACCGTTCTGGTTCACGAACCTAATTTTGAACCGTTTGGCGCATTTCCACCAACAAAAATAGCGCCCCGAACCAGGAACGTTTGTTTGCAGCGGGAACCAAAAAATACTTGGTTTTTCAGTGCGAACCAAACGCGCCTGCGCACTGAGGCGACTCGTAGCGTACAGTGGTCCACTGAAGAAACTTAGTTTTTGTTATCTATTTGGTGTTCTCTGGAGTTTCAGGAACAAATGCTCGCAAGTAGTCGATGCGCTCCGCCATCTTTGCTTATAATTACGCTTTGTTGATGACGTACACAGTGACATATTCTCGGTTCAACTAAAACTAGTGGAAACGCGGGCTGGTTCACTAAAAAGCACCGAGGTTCTCATAAGACGGCACCAGTTAAAGAACCAGCGTTATTTTGGTGGAAAAGTGCTAACCATGTGATATGTCTGGTATTAACATGGTGGTTCAAGTTGTGTGGAATAGAATATTCTACAGCTTGACCTCTTGAAGTGCAATTGTTAACTGCTCAGTTTGTGTTTAGGGGAAGCAAGTAATTACATGCTCTATTTTCTACAGTTTGCTTTGAGGCTGCTGGCATTCCGACAGATCCACAAGGTTCTAGGCATGGACCCATTGCCTCAGTTGAACCCACGCTTCAACATGCGGAACAATCGCAAGAGGCGGCGCGACAACAGTGATGGCACTGATGGCTTTGAGGGCGAGGGGAAGAAGGACAAGAAGGACTATGATGGCTTTTAAGCTTCAGCAAAGCTCCACTGACTCTCCTTCGGCCATTTCAAATTCTGTGTTTTCCAGTGGTGCGAAAATTGATTGCTGTAGGTCTCTGCGCATGTTAGTAACTGCTTTCCAGAAATTGTTCAGTGGCTTGAAAAAGCCAGTCACTGAGCGTAATATTGGCTCTCGGTTTTGCTACTAGTGCCCTTAAAGGACCTACAATGGCAGCTTGGGAAATGCTTAGCTTCATTTCCATGACTTACCATGATTTACTAAAATGTTTAGCACATGCAAAATTTTGCTGACCCAGAATGACGGCCTGTTACTGGAGGTGCTCCAACTATTAATGTTTTTAAAAGGTGTATGTATGTGCATATATGCTTACACATTTTGCTTGTGCTGATAGTATTAGTAAATCCTTTGATGTTTGTACCCTCTGGAAACACTAGCCTGCTAGTCTAGTGGCTGCTTACCTTTCCATGAGAAGAAATGGACCTAAAAGCGCACATGTTAAACTAAATAAATAAAAATAATGAAGGTCCTACTGCATCTGGGGCAATATACACAAATCATCTTCAGGAAAATGTTGGAGCTATGTAAAGTTCCTATTTAAATCTCAGTCTAATTTTAATTTTTTTTCTTTACCTAGTGTGTTAGCGTAGCATGTGCTAAGAGAATTTTTTTTCTCGCTTTGTTGTTTTTTTTTTATTTTTTATTTTTTTTATTTTAAAGGGCAACTTTTGGCAAGAAATTGAGCTACAGAATGGCTAACCATGTCAATTCGGAGCAGATTCCAATGCAACCACAGTTTTAAATTGTTTGTGACGACTTGCGATGTCATGTGCTTGAGATTTTTTTTTTTTTTTAGGTTCTTATTTTTTTCCCCTTCTTTTGTTATTACTTGTTTTTGATGGCGACATTCCTCATAACCACAGAACCTAAGCTAAAATGTGATCCAGTTGTACGTTCATCGTGTTGTGATGAATGCGACAACGTTGACTGAACATTTGAAGCCTACACGCATGTGTTTCGTAGTGCTAATACATTCTGAGGGTCGGCTGTTAGCTTTTAGCCATTTGTGAAGCATTTCCTTACCTATCGGCAACCACAAACTGCAGAAAAAAAAAACGTACTGAACCTTCACTAATATTCGTAAAGTGGTGTGAATCTGAGCTTGTTCAAAGGCTAGACTGCAAGTGTGTTTTAATTTTCACAGGCTTTTGTTGCTTTGCTGTATTGCATTTCTAAAGACACTGATCCCCGAGAGCAGACTTGGGTTATACTTGATTTCCTACATGATGTAGCTCCTTGTTCTTTACGCAACCAAACTAAACTGATAGTAGGTCAAAGCATTGTGATAAGACCCCAGCAATTGCATAGGACCATGATTGATTGTGTTGCTTCTTTCTAGATTTGCAAAGGAAATGCACCCTGAAAGCGCTCTCGATCTCTAGATTAAGAACGATGATGCGTAGTTGACCCAAGTCTGCCTGAGCTTTGTGTTTTTGTGTTGTAATCCCTAAATGTATCTCCGTGTGTATATATACATATATGATCATATGTAGCTACGTGTAGGCTATGTGTGATCTCTAATATATGACCATTAATAAGCCGATATCTAATCTTTAAAATAGATAATCAAAAAGGCTGTATAATTTTATGAAAGCATGGCAGTGTTCAAGTTTTGCTATTGGTTTATAGATTTTTGTTTTATCAGTTTCTAGATGAGCAACTGCTTGACCTTTTCTTTTCCCTTGGGTTAACAATTCCTAGTTTGTTGAGAATCTATTGAAGTAAAAATTGGGGGAATTCTGTTCTATTGGTGTTGTATTTGCGGATGTAGATCTATCCTTTCAGTTGCCTGTCATTCGCTGTCTTGGTACTACTACAATAGACCTAATAAAAACCTTTACAGAATCAGCTTCTTTTATTTGGTATGACATTGAATTGGATAATTTTGGTATTTCTTTGCAAATTGGATGTGGATCAAAGTTTTATTACTTGAACATTCCACACTGTTTTTGTTCGTGAGTTTAACAAACTTTACATGTTGTTCAAAGAGAGGAAGGATGTGTGGATGGACCATCCGGCCTGCTTACACTGGCAATGGGCAGGAAATGGCCATTGCTAACTTCTGAAATGGAAAATTAGCCTCTCGAGTCCATGTCCATAAATGGTGCCAGTTATCTCAGTGATGTACTTGTAATTGAACCCAGTGGCTCGGTCCGATACTACAGACATCACAAAATTGTGAAAAAGTTGTGTTCATAATTCAAACACCTTAGATTCTTTGCTTCTTCACTCTTCCTCCAGATGCTAGGGCCTTGATTTCCAAAATGAAAGGCAAATTTACTTTCAACTGAGTAACTGAAATATATACAATATTTATATTCTGAATAATAATGTACCCAAATTCACAATAAAAAAATATATAGTCTTTCTGATTTTCATACAGTGTAAACCAAACTGATCAACAGTTAAAGAGGCTTAAAATACGTCACTTAGCATGTATTGAATATAAAACATGACCATTCAATCTTCAGGCTTAATTATTAGTTGAATGTATCAGTTTGTTTAAAAGTATTATTCCTTTATTTATAAAGAAATACTGACGGAAGACTAGCTTGTGCATTGGGGGTTAAACAGGATCTCCGTGTAATTAAGCCACATATGATTTGGAGAGGCTGAATGAAGGGCGTAGTCCTAGTCAACTGTGCGTTATTCGCTCTATGTTGAGGAAGTAGATGGTGAGTGGACGCTGAGATATGATTGACAACGCGGTGGGCCGATGAGAGAGCGCGGCGGTTGCGCACATTCACAGAATACAACAGTTGAGCCTGAAGAGCCAATAATAAAAGATGGGCGCGGTTTAATGTGGAGCAGGTTAATGTCCAACCGCGGAAACTCAGCGCAGAGGGAAGCAGTGAGCGAGCTTTCCCGGCTGTACTGGGATTGGCTGGGGAACAGCTTGAGGACTATTTACCGCCGAGATGTTGAGTTTGGGAAGTGGAGGGGCCAAGTCCAACAAACCGTCTTTCGTCTCTTACGTCACTCCTGAGGTAAGACTTGTTTCTTTATTTTGAGAGAAGTGGACTTTACTGAGAGCGACGAGCTCTGAAAAGTCGCTGGACTGGGAGGGGTTAGCGAGGCTGCGGCGCAACTTGACATGGGCTGTGTCCCAATCGCTCCAAATGCTGCATACTCAGGCTGCCTTTCTGAGACAGGAAGTGTCCGAATCTAGTGTTTACATAAAAGGCTGCAGTTGAAAACTCAGTTTTTGGAAGTAGAGTAAGCGCTAGCAGCACGCTGTCAGTATTATTGCTGTGTACTGATGCATATTGAATGTGTTTAAACGTGTAAATACCTTTATTTCAGTCCTGCCTTCTAAGGCACCTACTTAGGCAGTAATGTATCAAGGAATCTACCTTCAGGTTTGGGACAGAGCCATGTTTTTTCTCCAGTTTGGAGGAACATGGAAGCTTCTTTTTAATATTAACTTGAACTTTACAGCCGAGAAACACAGTTTATATCGGGTCAGTTTGGTTCTTGAATGTTATAAACGACAAAGAAAATTCTAGATGTTTATTCTCATGAACTTGCATGGCTGTAATGTTAGCTGTGGGTTTGTTTGTCCAGTGTTTTTTTACACTGTTTTCTTGCACAATATGACGGAGCATCGAAGAATCAAAATGTTTCAGTAATCAAATGTGGCAATTAATTCTATACTATCAATACTTTTAAATAATTTCTAATACAATTTTATTGACAACTGAAGAGTTTTATATGGATTACAGGGATTACATTACAAAAAAATATTATAGAGTGCTCCATTAAAATTATAAACATGTTTATTTTTCATTGTGGTTCATAATTTAATACAAAATAAAAAAGATATAGAGTCATGTATTTTATATTAATTACATATAAAATAATAAAGTGTTTTTTAAAATGCGGATTAGCTTATAGCTCATGAAAATCAGAAATCCAATATCTCAAATTAGAATATTTAATTTAGAGTAAATTAGTACTCTAGTATCAATATTAAAACAAAAAAGGCTTAAAATGTAAATTTGAATGAAAATAAACAGTTCATTGTTTTATTAAATTTTTAACACATCAACATTTTCTATGATATTCTAATTTTAAGTAAAAATGTGTGTTGTATGAATAAATATGGTGAGTGTTTTTCATTTATAACTATTGTATTGATTTGGTAATGTGTATTGTGATGCACAGTATCACAGTTAAAATTCTGGTATTTTGACAGCCATACACTGTTGTAGCAGACAAAAACTATTTTTAAAATAATATGTATAAGATTATTCAGCCGCATTTTTTCACGAGTCAGTGGAATGTTCCCACAAATATAGTATTACCTTGTGTGCACCTGCACAAATATTTCCAGCTAAACTGAAGGTCTTTCTGTTCTGTTGTTCTTGTGTTCTCAAGAATCATCACATACTTATACAGCTATACAGTGAGATGAACCAACAGTGTAATACATGTACATTATACATTCATAATGTACATTATATGTACATTATACAGGACATCATAAAGTGCATAAGACAAAAGAATCAATAAATGCATTACAATACTCTTTCACTACAGTGAGAGACATGTAGGAATGTAACCACCTCCTCTATCCATCCATGCGTAGACTGGTAGCCTCATCATGTGTGCCTGGGGAGCAGTTGTGGATTGGGCGCCTTGCTCAAAGGCACTTCAACCATGTCCTTTTGTTCTGGGGATTGAACCAGTAATCTGTAGGTCCTAAGCCGACTTCTCTAAACTTTAGGCAACAGTTGCCCCAAACAGTCACAGAGACAATATACAGTGGAACCTCAGTTGTCATTTGCACTGGTTATTGTACAATTCTGTTATCGTCATCTTTTTATAGGGAAATTTTGTCCCAGTTATCATTCATCTGCCCGGTTTTCGTTGGTGTGCATATATGACTCACTGCTAACTTTGCGAAAAACAAAGCATCCACCCATGCGTTCATCACTCACCCATACATTTGTCATTCATTCTGGCTTTGTTTGTTATTGTTTCTCGTTGAAAATGCTCAATACAAACTAAAACACATCACACTAAAGATGGCTGTGAATTCTCACAAATTAAATTCTCAAATTGCATTGTGTGATCATAATTTATTCCAGTGCTTCAAGGCCGAGCACATCACAACAGGAAGTTGCCAAACTCGGCACTCTGTTTTTCTCACAAGATGTCCTCTAGTCAACCACATGCAAATAAAAAATAGCCCAGCTCATTGTTGTTACGCTCTCTAAATTTGTAGATAGCTTAGTAATGAACCTTATTAGTCTATACGTTAATTATAATTAATTCAGACATGATTTTGCCTTCTCAGCCTAAAATCTGCAGACGTCTTATTTTGTTTTAATGTGTAATACTCTCACCTTCAGTAAGTGTCACAATCAGAACAGTGACTCAAATACAGGTAAAGGTAAAAAAAAAAAAAAAAAAACATATAGTGTCAGGCAAAAGTTTAGACACACCTTCTGGACATTCAGTGGTTTTTCATGATTTAAAAATGTTCTACATTGTAGATTAATACTAAAGTCATCTAAACTATGAATAAACACATATGTAATTATTTAGTAAACAAACAAGTAAACAAACCAGAATATGTTTATATTTACAGTCTTCACAGTAGGCACCTCTTGCTTAGATGCAGCTTTCTTGGCATTTTCTCAGTCAGCTTTATGAGGTAGTCACCTGTAATGACTTTCAGTTAACAGCTGTGTCTTGTCAAGAGTTCATGACTTGCATTTCTTGCCTCTTAATGTGTTTGAGACATCAGTTGTGTGTCTACTTTGAAGAATCTAAAACATATTTTGGTTTGTTTAACACTTTTAAGTTTACTACATGATTCCTTATGTGTTCCTTCATAGTATTGATGATTGTATTAATTTAAAATGTAGGGAAAATGTTTGTCCAAACTTTTGACTGGTACTGTTTAATAAAAACTGATAACGCTTTAAAGACAAAGATCGTAGCAAAACTGCCCAGGTGGTGCTCCACGAAGCAGGATTTCTAAATTAGCCAGTTAGTGTAAGCCCAGCATTGAGGATCGTCCAATCAGAATGTGCTGCTGCTCTTTTCCTACTTGACCAGCTTGACTTTGGGCTTAAATCGGTCAGAAATAACAGCCAGGTGAATTGTTTCATTTCGAAACATTCAGTAGTACAATGCAAAAACACATTTAACAGACCTGCTCTGTACAATCTGGATGGGCTTTTTGCACCCTGTGATGTTCTGAGCTGTAATTAAAGTCAGTATTGTTGTTATTGTTGTGAGACACTGACTCAGCAAACGCATTGTGTGAAATACAGAACGTATGACAAGGTGGTTTACAGTAAACATTACACGAGTTGTGTCCTCTTCTTATCAGAAAACAAAGACTTTTTGACATCTTTGAAACCTGATCTGTTTGTACAGGAAATCAAATCAGAGAAGGAGCCAGCAAAGAAAGAGAAGCACCCAGACCTGCTACCAGGTAATGCTGTTTTCACACTCTAGGTTTTTTATTTGTTACATTTAATTCACTGTCCATCTACTCTGGATTTATTCTTCATCTGTGCTTTTGGTCAATGTTATTGTTTAGAGATCTTTGGCAGTCTTTAAGTCAGCCAGGCTTTTACTTCCTGTCAAGCTTGGTGTCCTCAGAGGAAACACCTTTGCAGACTGACCTCTCATTAAGGATGTAATGTTTTATTGTAATAATAATATTGAAACAATATTATATTAAAAAATGAAGTTAACATTAAAAATAGTGTAGCAAAATATAAAATATACTGCCAATGTGCTCCTCTGCTTCAAAAACTATCAATAAACTGGGGACTGGGCCCAGAGTGGCTCAACAGATTAAGTTGCTGCCACTATGATCCAAGGATCACGAGTTGGAATCCCGATCATGTTGTTTTTAGAATGCCATCGACAGCTGGGGCCTTGAAAGAGCAGAATTCGCCGTGCTCTCTCCTTGGCTGGGAAAGATGGTGTACTCTCTCTAACGCTATAAACAACATCGACTGACTCGGGTGATCCATCAGAACTGCACTTTCCTCCATGCGTGCTGGCTGCCTGGCAGCAATGTAACACCAGCAGTTCAGGAAAAAAGGGCCTTGACGTCTGGTATCAAAGAAGGCCTGTGCTTGTCTGCCCCCTCGCACGAGAGTCAGGGACATTGCAAGTGATGGTGATGGGGAGAGTTGATAAAAGAGGTGGGTTAATTCGCCACTAAAATTAATTGGGGAGAAAATTATGGGTAAAAAAAAAACTGGAGGCTTATTTTGTTGATGCATAAGATATTTTTAACACATAAGATATTGAAAATAAACCGCCATGGTCTGGTGGTTAGGGTTCTGGTCTTGTGACCGGGAGGTCACCACTTTGATCCCTGGGTAGATCATGACTGAAGTGCGCTTGAGCAAGGCACATAACCCCCAACTGCTCCCCAGGCGCCATGGATAGGACTGCCCACCACTTTGGGCACATGTTCTCACAATCAAGTGTTTTTGCTAGTTTGTGTGTTTCACTGCACAGAGTGTTAAATGTGGAGTCAAGTTCCATTGTGTGTAACCACATTGGCAAAAAATATATTAAATTAAAATGAATGAGAAATTTGAATCCAGAATGGAATTTTTTATCTTTTTTTTACCAGTTTAAGTATTTTGTCAATTTTTACCAGTAAATATTTTCATATTACTATTAATATTAATACTATTAATATTAGTAGTAGTGATTATATTAGTAATATTAGTAACTCCAGTCAAAACTGGTATTATTTTTGCTGTTTTGAATGATTATTGTGAATATGCATGAATCAGGTGGTTTACTCAACAGCCATGTATTGTTCACTCTCAGGGGAGGTAATATTCTGCAGTGCGGACCCCGTACTCAAACACACTCAAGATGATTCATCCCAGCGGGGCATCTTTGGTACCCTTCTCTGCACCAACTTTCGTGTTGCTTTCATTAGTGATGAGACGACGCTGGAAGACACGGTAAGGATGAATGAAGAAACTTGGCATGACTTGTCATGTGGTTTTTAGTGATTCATGATAGTGTTGGTGTCTATATCAGCTGTAAACTACTTGATATAATTATTTTACTGTTTGAAAACCTAGAAACTAGCCTGTAGAAACAGTCCAAAACAACTACCATAAAATAAAAGTTGAAAAACTAATATTGTGTGGAAAAACATTTGTGTTCATAATTGTGTTTTAAAAAACAAAATAAAGAGAGGCTACGCAGCATTCTGCTTTTATGCATCAAATATCTGGAACATTTTAAAATGAACATCAATCAGGCTTCTTCTGTCAGTGAGAAAAAACAGTTAAAACACATTTCTTTACTTTAGCCTTTAATAAAAATATTAATAATGATTATTATTATTATTATTATTATTATTATTATTATTAGACAAGGGATGGGGTCTCTTTTTTTTCTCTAATTACTTTTACTTTTTGTTGTCTTTTTTTATTTGTATTATTGTTATTTATATTTGTGCATTTTAATTTATTAGTAGTATTTCCTTTTTACTACTATTGATTCTGTTTGTTGCATTTTATTTATTTTTATTTTATTGTATTTCTGATGATCTCTTTGTTGTTTTTACTTTGTAGCATTTTTAATGTATGAAAGGTGCTATATAAATAAATAAATAAATAAATAATAATAATAATTTATTATTATAATTATTATTATAATTATTATTATTCATAATTTAATTTAAAAACATTCATGATTTTTTCATGACACAAAATGACATACTTTATGCCTTTTGTTTTTCTGTTGCTAATTTTGTTTTGTCTAGTAGGTGTTTATTTGCTGAAAAACCCCATTAATATTAGAATAAATTCCAATAATAATAAAATGAGTAGCAGTTATGTGTGCTGTTGTGCTTATTACAGTCTGATCTTATTTGTAGTTGTTATCCCACACTTGGTTTTGTACAACTAACCCTAATCCTACTTCAGGTGTGCTGTTGATTCTAAATCATTAAATCCATATGATGCCCAAGGAACATTTAGAAGGCACCAAATTTCTTCAGGCTAGCGTACAAAATATCAGACTTGATTCGAAACAAAATTGTGTGCTACTTTTTACTGTATTTATGCTTATTTGTATTTATTTTAATAATGTTTTACGCACAGTACTGTGTATATATGACATTTCTGTTTTAAATGCATTACACAAATGACAATGCTGTCATTTAAATTCATTGTTTTTGACATTAACAAAATTGTGTTTTTGACAATCTATGAGGACATCATTTATAGATTATAAGGCAGTAACTAACAAGTTATTGAGTTATATTTTTGGAGATATAGCAATTTAATCTTTGTTACAGTGGTATTATAACATCCCATAGTATCATTATAAGGTTCATTACAGACTAGCAAGAGTAGCTTTGTGATGGTGTATTATATTATAATGATTAATTTCAGTTGATAATTCCATCCTTTGCAGCTACATTTGTCTAACAGTGTGGTAATAGGGGTAGCCTTGTGGTTAGGGATCTGGTCTTTTGATCGGAAGGTTGCTGGTTCAATCCCCCGGCAGGTCATGACTGAAGTGCCCTTGAGCAAGACACTTAACCCCCAACTGTATGTGGTCCTGGATAACAGTGTCTCATATGCAATGTAAATGTATCTTAACACCTTTACATTTATCTACTCACACCTGCTCAGCATGCAGAGTGTCTGTTAAAGAGGAACTGTAAATGACGACCACCTTCACTTTAAGTGCCATTTCAGGAACTTGAGTATCTGACTCAATAGCAGAATAAATTGTGGTGAGAAACACAGCCATGGTTAAAAGAAGCCTTGTTTTTAACACTATGCAAGATGTTTACTCTAAATAAATTTTGTCGTTCTAGATCATCAGGCAAAAATATCAGCTTCCTGTGACCTCTGCTGTGGTTAGAATATGAATAGAATCAGAGAATAGTTTGAATGTTTTATAGTGAACTTTTCACAATATATATAAGCATGTATGTATAATATTCATAATGAAGAAAAAGCTCTTATTATATTAGACTTCTGACAAAAACATGGTTTCATCACACACTGTCCAGGTTGAGATTTTGCTTTCATATCATCCTCATTCACACTATAGGAAAAAAAACTATTTTAGGTGTTTATTTTTCTGCACTTTATTAGTTTGCAGCTGTAGATTCCTGCTAAAGAGGTTGTTGTCCTAACACAACATGCAGTACTGTCACTGTAAAGCTCTCTCTTTCCTGTTATTTGATCCAAACATGGCCATTTCCTTTGTAACAGCCATGGCCTGGTGGTTAGGGATCTATCAATCCCCATACAAGTCATGACTGAAGAGCCCTTGCACAAGTCACCTAAACCCCAACTTCTGTCCAGGCACAGGAGATACGGCTGCACCCTCTACAGAAACATGTTCACAGCCTAGTGTGTTCACTAGTGTGTCTGTGTGTTTCACTGCACGGATGGGTTAAATGCGGAGGTCAAATTCCTTTGTGTGTACATCACATTGGCAAAAAGTTTAATCTTTAAAAAAATCTGATCATGTGATTTGTTCAATTCCAAGATTAGCTGTCTGTGCAGTGTTTATCTCAAAATGCAAAAAAAAGTGCGTCTAAAATCGTCTTGGGCACTTGTGAGAAGACGAAAGTGAAAACAGAAATGAAACAAATGGTGAAATGTCTGCACAAAGTGTGTGAATGTGCATGTTTCGCTTCATTTCATTTAAGGTTATACATGCTGATATTTTAGTTATCACATGTTATAACATTACTCTATATGACTGTTATTAGATGTGTTGTGCTGTTGCTAAGAATATGATTAGATTTTGTGTCTCTAAATAGTGGTTTCCATTATAAATGTATGACATTTTATAATACAAATTTTTTCATGTTTTATCGATATTCTCAAGGATTTTAAGGAGGAGATTGATCTTATATTATACTTTATTATATTTATATTATATTATATCAATCATAGCTTGGGTTATATAACATTTTATGTATAACAGCTAAAAAAAAATAATCCAGTTTTGGTTCACTCCAGGTTTTAAAATGCAGTGTAACCTCAGTTTTGGTCATTAATCTGTTCTTAAACTATTTTATTTATTCTGTTTATTTTGTTTAAAATCATGTGTTTCTGGAAGGTTTGTGTTTAAGAAAAAATGGATTTGTTGTGTAACGGTCCTCATTCACATGTTTCAGACTTCTGACTGGTTATTTTACATGTTTGGTTGACATTGAATGAGAAAATAAGTGAACAGAACAAGGAACAAGTGTTTGCACAATTACTGGTTATTTGCTGTTTACTGTAATGTACTGTGTTGTAAAAATATGGCCTGTGCAAAACTTGTAATATTTATATTACAATAAAATGTAATATTTACAAAAATAATTTACAAAAATAATTACAAAAAAATGTAATATTTTTCCTCCTAAGACATGAATTTTTAAATTTAATAAATAAAACTGCAGTTCAAGAAAAACCAACAAAACATTGTCCGAGTTGGGGTTTCTAAACTTTTCCACAAGATTGCATCTGCAGCTCTATTTTTAACCTGCTGTAATTTAATCTGTCTCTCCCCCCCCTTTCACTTCCGATCAATGCACTAATACATTTGAGCTCTTTTCTTAAGCTATTCGAGCTTTGTAGTCCTGCCAGAGACAGTAAAGTTGGATCAAGAGGATAGTGAGGTTTGGAGTGATGGACGGGGGGGGGGGCAAAGCAGGAAGTACAGTGCGAGTTCACAACAGTCATGTGAAAATAGAAAGTCTGTGCTGAGCTTGGCAACAGGAAATGTCCACCCTGTGTAAGCAGAGATAGGGTGGTTTTCTTATGCTGTTTTCATTACGACTACACTGCTCATAAGTACTATTCATTGTCTGTCAGTGTGACCGTATGTCTCATTCAACACTGCAGTGTCTTCCACGTGACTTCCAGAACATTATGACCACTCACAGATGCAGCAAGTAGCATTGATTATGTAAAAGATTAAAGTAGAATTGGTTCTTCTAGTGGATGTGTTAGATTGTAGTGAAATGGGCAGGAGGGAAGATGTGAGTGACTTTGTCAGGGTTTGATCACAGCATCTCCTAAACAACAAGAATTGTTGGGCGAGTACCAACATTGGCCTCCAAATTCTGCAGATCTGTGGGATGTACTAGAACAGGGGTGCACAATATGTCGATCGCGATCTACTGGTCAATCGCAAAGGTAGTGTGGGTAGATCGCATCGCATTTTTAAAAAATAGACGTCAGCCTATCATCCGTCTTCGATATAAAACATCTCACTTGATTGACATACAGGGAGCTGGTCGAGCACTAGGACCCAGCGGAATTCCAAGCCGCTCAATCTGAAAATCCTGTTTCACTTTAGACCGCCCACAAGCTCATTCGATTGGCTCTGCCGTTTCTGGCTAACATGTAATTGGCTGTGTCCGCTATCGCTTCATAAAACAGCATCTGGACTGTAAACAGTGTTCACCTGTCCGTGTTCACCTGTCACTGTAAGTTCTTAACATGTATGTTTGTTCTGCCTGTGTAAGAAACCTAAAACTGACCATTTTTACAGAGTGGAGGACTTTTTTTACTGTCATTGAAGTGTGTTTGCCTTGACTACATTATTCAGCGTCAGCCTTTTCATACATGAAGATCGTTAAGTCCAAGTATGGTTCCACTATGACTGATGATCATTTGGAGGTTTGCTTGAGGCTGGCTATCAGCAACTACTGTCCAGACTATGCATCCCTGACTGATTCCATTCAGTGCAAGTCATCAGAGTAAAGTAGGCTAATGACAAAACATGTACACAGTTGTGTGCAATATGGGTTCATGTAGTTATTCAAGGTACACCAGCTTACACTGTACACATAAATTGTCTTTATATTTATAAATAAATATGTCTTGCATTTTTATATTAGGTAGATCATTTTGACTTAGTCATTAGATAAGTAGCTCGCAGGCTGAAAAAGTGTGTGCACCCCTGTACTAGAACAAGACTGATCTGCAGTGGCATTACAATACAACTACCATCTTGGTGCCAGACACCACAGGGGACATTCAGAGGTCTTATAGTGTGTTGTCCTCAGTGTGTTGGAGCTGTTTGGTGGCGCACGAAGGATCAACAGCATATTGATGTAAATGTTTTGAAGTATCAGTGTATAGTTTAGACTGCTTTTGTCATCTACATCTTTTTCTTTCAGGCACAACACTTTAAGAATAAGCTCTATGGAGAAAATGACATTCCTCTGATGGGTGTGGACCATATCTATGGAGGTAACGCAGAATGAATAAACATAATTAATGCAAATATACACAATATATATACCTGCTTTTCTCTTTTTATCAGTGTTGATCAAAATGAACAGTTCACATGTTGTTGACAATCATTCACTGAACGTTTGCGATGAAGGTTTCATATCTTTGTAAATGCTCATCTCCTCAACAGTATACGATGAGAAGAAAAAGCTGATAACTGGAGGCATGCTGAAAAACAAATATCCATCAAAAATGATCATTCACTGTAAAGACCTCCGAGTCTTCCAGTTCTGTTTAACTTTCTCCAAAGAAGAAGATGCCAAAAAGGTGATTCAGATTCAGCTTGTGGAAATTAAGATTCTGCAGTACATCAGCATAGAGCTAACAAGTGACTGTTCACTTCAGATCTTTCAGGGTATTGCCCACCACTGCCTGGAGCCAAAGTCTCTAAAGTGTGTCTTTGCATTTTCTTATGCGGCCTTGAGAAATCCAGGTATGAAAATCCAAACGTGCTTGAATTATCTATATATACAGTGGAACCTCGGTTTTCGTCATTAACTGTTCAAAAATGCCTGATGAGAACTGAATGTATGAACCATAACTGAAGCAATATGTCCCATAAGAAATAATGTAAAGCCAATTAGTCTGTTCCAGACATTCCTAAATATTAACAAAAATTTTTTTATATAGAATAACTTTAGGTTTACATACAGAACACAATGAGAAATAAATACAAAAGACTGCTGAAATGGACGAATAAACATTTGGCATCACTCTTGTGGGTTTCTCGGCTGCTATTTGTTTTCTTACCAGTCTTCAGGCGGTAGTGCTGTGCTCTGTTGCTTTACTGTGACATGTTTTAGTTTTGAGCGTTAACAGCAAGAAACAAAGCCAGAGAAACAACAATAAACAAAGCTAGAATGAATGACAAGCACATGGGTGGATGCTTTGTTTTCACAAAATCAGTGGCAAGTCATGTGAGTACGCCGATGAAAACCGGGCAGATGAATGATAACTGGGGCAAAATTTCCCTGAAAAAAAAGTTGACGAAAACCAAATTGTTTTTGATACCCAGGGCAAACGATAACTGAGGTTCCACTGTATATCATTGTAAGCTTCTTTCATAAGGCTTCTCTTTTCAAATATATGAACTCTGTAATATTTCAAACTTGCTATTTTTATTTATTATAAAATTACTTATGTAACCTTTTTCTGTAATTTTGTATAGAGAAACAATACAACCAGAAATGTAACCTTGATAACTTCTGAAATATGCATAAAATGTGGCCCAAACTGTATTTCTCAGTAATCACTAAACTAGCCAAATGCAAAAATTGTCATTTTACAGCCACTTGAATTGCCATGATTGAAAGTTGAAAGACTTCCTATAAATGCAGGCAAACTGAGCAGCTGTTTAAAATATCACTTAAAAGAGTAACGTCCGTAATTTCTTTAATAATAATAATAATAATTAAATTTTTCTGTCAATGGCTTTACAGAGATGCAGAGATCACAGAGGACTGTTATGTTTGACTCAAAAGAAGACTGGAGCCAAGAAATGAAAAGGACCAAAGCAAACTGTAGGATAGTCACAGAAAATGAGGACTTTCACATTTCTGAGAGGTAAGATATGAGTTCTGAATAAAATGGAGCTTCAGAATCTCACTGTTAAATGTGACCTGTTGAGCCATTGTTCATCTGCCATTACTTCAGTTTCAGACAGTAACTGGGAGAAACATCATTGTGTTTCTGTCTACTTCCTTTTCTTGTTCTTCTTGTTTTTATTCGTCTTCTTGTTGTTCTTCTTGATCTTCTTGTTCTTCAATTACAATCCATGGCAGAACCTAGAAGCACACAGTAAACGGTTTTGAAATTTGGCACACTGACTCCTGGTTCTTTTTGGATCAAATGTCATATCAGCCTTTTGAGAGCTCTAGCACCATCAGTGGGTGTAGTATTTACACACAACGTTTGCCTGGCTTTCAACAATTAGATGTTGGATTCCATGGATCAGGCCACGTTCAGTACAATAATGCTTATGTTTGGTACCGTAGAAGGTCTCGAGGTTGAGACATGGCAGCTTGTCATATACACTGAATTGATGTAGCTGTCACTTATTATTAAGTATTATGTCACTTCTTATTAGATTATATGAAACTCGCAGGCCACAAATTGTATCACATCTTCACAAGAATTGACACAATGATCTTGATAACAATCCTCTCAATATTTATTTGTTGGCTTATTGATTTGTGAAAGCAGTTGTCTGACTGCCAATCTAAATTAGGAACAAAGCAGCCAAATAAAAAGCTGATATTATAAACAATCTTTATTCAACTGACATGATGCTCGCCTACATCTTCCTGCCTAATGGCAATGGTCAAGTCTTAAGGTAGGTATATACTCCCAAACTAAAATGTCTAACATTAAATGATTCATAATGCTTTTTTGAACCATATGAATCAGTAAATGGCAAATAATTCCTAGGTTACATAATTTGCATAAATTATGCAAATTAGCATCCAATATGGCCACCGAGAGGCAGAAAGTTATGTATTTTCTAAATGGTGTATCTCAAAAACCACTAAAGATTTTGACTTTATTTTTTGGACTTTTATTTATAACTAATAAACTCATGTCCTGATGTAAGGAAATTAAATACAGATGAAACATATTGAAGATAAAGACAAGTTTCCATTTTTGTCATTTTTCCACACCTAATTAAATATTCAAGCCTGCTAATCTAGTACTTACAAAGGTTTGATCAAAAAATGCTGAGATCATCCCATGAAGAAATATATAAAGTATCAGTACTCCAAAAATCAAAGAGAAATCGTAAAACATACCAGAGATATCATGCTTGAAAGATTGCATGGAAGCCAACTGACTTTTTGGGACTATATACCTACCTTAAGCTGGACCTCAAAGCTTCTAGTATGGCTCGGCTTGACCCGCCATCCTTCAAGACACGTGGAAGACTAGCATCAAGACTCTTTTCTGTCGTAGCACCGAGGTGGTGAAACAAACTCCCACTGGTTGTTCTAACAGCAGAGTTCCTCACAGTCTTCAAACACAGACTGAAGAGCATCTCTTTGGTGAACACTTAAGCAGCACTAGTTTAAAATACTTATTGTAATGTATTGTAAAGCTCTTACATTGTGTATAACTGTATCTTTCCTTCTTTCTATGTATTAGTGATGGTTTAGTTCTAACAGTGTCTGAACTGAAGAGTAGTTTGGTCTCTAACCTGTCTGTACTAGCTGAGAATTCTTTTAATGGAAACAAAACACTGTTGGATAAGAGCTTCTGCCAAATGCCATGAACATAAACATGACATTTGCTGTCAGTGCCACTGCATCTCTGCTATTTAACATTACTGATTATATTACAAGGTCCACATAAACAGTCTGCATTGTTCTAGTTCAGTATGAAACACTGTAAAAAGTATTTTAAGAGTACTTTTCAAACTTTCTTCTAGGTTACCAAAGTACTTTGTCACTCCAGCAGCTGTCACAGATGATGATTTGTCTAAATTCTCAGGAAAGGGGTTACCAGTAAGTGTTTTTCTCATGCAAGTGTCATTTGTTGTAATTAAACTCGCCTAAAGTCATTTTGCATTGACGTGGATTGTCCATGTTAATTAGACTACAGAAACTGTACACTGGACTTCACACACCTTGGATTCTGTCTCTTCACTCTTCCTCCAAATGTTAGGAGCTTGATTTCCAAATGAAATGTAAAATGTATACAGATTTGGTGCTGATTTGATGAGATACAGAATTGATGCTGTTTGAATAGTACATTTCTCAAACTCCAAATGAAATATTCTAATAATCTGACTGGATTTCTGATTTTCATGAGCTATAAGCCAAACTTATCAGTGATAAAAACAAAAAAGGGAAGCAATACATAACCTTGTATTGTGTGATATGTTTGAAACATGTTTTAGATTTTACTTCAAAGTAGACACATAACTGATGTCTCAAACACATTAAGAGGCAATAAATGCAAGTCATGAACTCTTGACAAGACACAGCTGTTAACTGAAAGCCATTCCAGCAGATTAATTGTACCTGTTAGGTGCAGTTACGTTTTACTGAAAT
>BRDA01027467.1:0-10003 GCA_036984385.1 Crenuchus spilurus | reverse complement strand
CAGCTGTTAACTGAAAGCCATTCCAGGTGACTACCTCATAAAGCTGACTGAGAAAATGCCAAGAAAGCTGCTATGTAAACAAGAGGTGCCTACTGTGAAGAATGTAATATATAAACATATTCTAGTTTGTTTACTTGTTTGTTTATTAAATAATTATATATGTGTTTATTCATAGTTTAGATGACTTCAGTATTAATCTACAATGCAGAACATTTTTAAATAAAGCCACTGAATGTCCGGAAGGTCCAAACTTTTGACTGGCACTGTAATTGTATGGATACTCATCTGGATGTTTATTTTGAGAAATCACAATACGCAGCTGCAAGTTCTGCAATTCCAAATATAAAGAGCTCAAAACTAAAATCCAGAGAAAACCATGCTGGTGTATTTGCTTTTTTAACTGGTTAAGAAAAAAAACAGGTTTATAGGCTTTTGTGTCATTTGTATGATTGTTTCTTTGCTTTAAAGATGTGGTGTTGGTCCCATCATAGTGGCTGTGCTTTGTTTAAAGCCTCCACTCTGCCTGTTACCCAAGAAGAAGGATTGATGCAGGCATACACAGAGAGGTGTAGGATTTAAACCTCTTTCTTATGCTTCTCATTCTACAAGGTAATACATTAGACAGAAACCTTGTTTTGGCCCTTCTTCTGTTCAAAATACTTTGATTTTGTTGCAGACTACTGCACGCAGTGGCCCAAAATCACCTTTATTCTTTAAAATTAGAAGATCTCTCAGAAACACTTCCCACCATTCAAGATATTCAGCAGTCTTACACCAAGTTTAAGCCGTTTTTTCTCATTGGTAAGTCCTCGTGATCTGAAGACCACTTTATGGAAGGTTCCAGGACCTAAGTAACGATGTTTTCATGGCATAAAAGTCTGTGTGATAAGCCCCGCCTCTTTCCCTCTGCAGATAATTTGACTGATTTTTGGATGTCGGATGTAAAGTGGTTCTCCTCTCTTGAAAACACAGGCTGGCTGGACATTATCAGGTCAGTTTCTTCCCTTAAAAAGTGATGAGATAGTATCTCCAAACCTGTTTATCCTTAAAGATGAAGGAAATCATATTTACACCTTTTTCCACTTAATCCAGACATAAACAACCAGCCTGGACATGTTTGAGCCCATATTTTGTTTGGTTAATTCAGAACTACACTCTTAAAAAAGACGGTTCTACAAAAGAAAATAGTTCTATTTAGAACCATGAACACTCAGTGGATCTTTTCGTGGTGAAAGGTTCAGATTGAGGAATGTGTTATAGATGGTTCTAAACAGAACCTTTTAGAAAATGCGTCTATATAGCACCAATAAGGGTTCTGTCGTTGTTATGACGTCAAGCTTGTAATAATAGAAAAAACATTTGGTGCTGTATTTTCAAAAGGCTTCTATATAGAACCATCTAAAGCACTTACATCATCAGTCTGAAGAACCCTTTCACCATGGAAATATCCTTTTTGGGTTCTTTGAGCATTCATGGAATCATTTTCTTTACATAAGAACCCTTGAGGAACCATCTCTTTTAAGAGTGTAGAGTTGCATGTTTAACATCACTGACCTTAGAACCTAAATAGAACATCTCAATAGCCGAGGTGTTTCCATCAAAATAAAACCAAACATGTCTCTCAATCCATATACAGTACAGGTCTCTTCTAACATAGGGGGGCAGCTGTGGTCTGATGTTTAGGGATCTGGTCTTGTGACCAGAAGGTCGCTGGTTCGATCCCCGGACAGGTCATGACTGAAGTGCCCTTGAACAAGGCACCTAACCCGCAACTGCTCCCTGGGCACCACCTCAGGCACATGCTCTCACATCTCATCTGTAAGACTGTAATTAAGGTCTGGATGCAGTTTAAGTGGGTTGAGAGGAGTGTTGGGGATATTTTGACTGAAACGTTTTGGCTATTTAAGCGATTGTGTTGCAGCACAATTTGAACTTCAAACATGTCTTGGTCAATCAGCTACAGCTGAGGTATGCAGTAAACATGATTTACTGCTCTAACACACCCACTGAGGAAGGGAAACAAAATGCAGAGATTAGAAAAGTCACCAACCTCATTCTTTTATCAGACAGTGTCTCCAGAAAGCAGTAGAAGTGGTGCAGTGTCTTGAAAAGGAAAGCACAAATGTCCTCATAATGGGTACGTCTATGGCAGACTCCACATCTCAATAATCATGTTGACTTTTTAGCTTTTATGCTTTTATATACTGTATCAGTAATACTTCAGATGAAGCGGTGCGAATGGGAGAACATTCGATAATACAGTAGTCCCTCTCTATTTTGTGGTTCGACCTTCGCAGACTCGCTGTCTCGTGTGATTTCAATCAATACAGTGGTAACCCTACTTATGAGTTTAATCCGTGCAGGAGCTTAGCTCGTTAGCTGGTTTGCTCGTTAGCTGGATGCATTCTCCCCATAAGAATACATGTAAAACTGATTAATCCGTGTCAGCCGGCCAATATACAGTGTACTTTAATATGCTAAATAAAGTGTTTATATGGGTTTTTTAAACATAAACGAGACGACGACGGTGCTCGTGTAGGCTGGCCGCTAAGGAGGACAGGAGGACGGGCGTACGTGTATGGCATGGTTACACTTATCATATGAAAAGTAAAAGTAAAATGTATCTAACTTTCTTGTTCACTACCTTTTGCTACCTTAGCGTCGCTTTCAACAGGCACTTTCACTGGACTCTTCTACGCTAGCATCTAGGAGATGCTATGACCGCTGCCCCCTAGTGGTTGGCATACTTGAACTAATTTAGGCTACTCATTACTTGGAATTTTACTCGTTACTTGGAACAAAAATATTCCGAGATCTCGACTCGTTACATGGAATACTTGTTAGTAGGGATGCTCGTAAGTAGGGTTACCACTGTATTAGTGTAAAATAATTTTTGGGGAATTTTCACTTTCACGAGATTTGAAATTCACGGGATAATTTGATGTGTGGTACTGTGTATACATATCTCTCCTCTTCCATTTCACTTCGGACACTGTGTGAGAGAGTGTGTGTGTGTGTGTGTGTGTGTGTGTGTGAGAGGGAGCGTCCGACTGCTGCATGTGCATAGTTTTCTATCTGCGGTGTTGTGTATCTACTGTATTTGTGAGATTTTTGTAACAACTGAATATCTTCAATCCCTACGATGGCACCCAAATGTTCTGCGGCTTCTAGGGATGCTGATGACGAATCTAAACATTGTTAAGGGAGTGAGAAATGGTTATGTATAAGAGTGTGGGAAGGGTTTATAAAGCCTTAAAATAATACATTCCTGCTTCACGGAAATTCCACTATCGAGATAAATGAGGGACTACTGTACTGTCAAAATTAGGGATGTGTAATAGTTCATATTGTACAGCAGAACAGTTGAGTTTTTTCAGAGAATGTTGGGTCGGCATGCTGTGAGCTGTATAAAGTTCTATTCATTCTATCCGAGAACATCGTTTTAAAGCTCTTTTTGACACCATGACTCTAACTGCTTTCAGAGGAAGAAGGTACAGACCTGTGCTGTGTCATTTCCAGTCTGGTTCAAATCATGCTGGACCCTCACTACAGAACCATGACGGGCTTCCAGAGCCTGGTGCAGAAAGAGTGGGTGGCTGGGTGCCATGCGTTTTTGGATCGAGCTAATTACCTCTATCAGAAGGAGAAGGAGGTAGATGCTCAGTTCTTGCCTTTGGTTGTCCTAATGCTCTTTGTAGAGTTGTGAATATCTTTAAAATCATTTCCCCACTCAGTAGTACCAGTGACTGTTGTCCTTACCCAGGTCAGAGCTTTACCTGTAATTGCTTTGATATGTCCAAATGTTTGTGCACTGCAAAAACAGCACTACTTGAAATAAGCCAAATATTCCTAAATGTGATACATTTTTCTTGTTTTGAGAAAAAAAAATCTGCCAATGGCATAAGAAAAAGTTGCTTGGCTAGAATTCTTATAACTAGCGTGTTTTTAAATTAAACTAAATTGTCAAGAATTAAAGAAAATTGTGCTTCTTACAAGTAAAAATTGCTTTTCTTAAGAAATATTTTTTTAAATGAGTGTTAGAAACTCTAGATTTAGAGTCATTAAATATATTTCTTAAATTGAGAATTTGTTTAAGCGGCCTTAATCTTTAAATAAGAAAAATAATCTTATTCTGGAATTTCAACCAAACCATAGTCGTACCCTGTAACTGGTAAATAAAGCTCAAGATGAGCTGAAATATCTTATTAAGAAAAAGTTAGACACATGTGACCCCGCCAGGGAAAACCAGGCCAAAGTCACTGGGCAACTTATTGAGATATTGTGTCAATATCGTGTCACTCACATTAGCGACAAAACTTAGCCACTCCGTATTATTGCTGTAAATGAAAGATAATAGTCTCAGATATCTATCAGAGTACATATTTTGATCAAAAACAAAACTTAAATTCACAAAAAAGTTTTTTTCTTTTTGAAAATAAATGTAGAAAAATTTTGGGGAAAAAAAAGAATGACTGACCTGGTTTTCCGTGCCGGGGTCACATATGTTCTTAGAATGAACTTAATTTTCTTGTGCAAAACTTGCTTGTTAAGAATATTTTTTCTTTTTAGACAAAATTAAGAAAAAAATGTCCATAAACAAGGGGTTTTTTTATTTCTTTTTTTTATCCTTCTAATGAATGCAATTCAGCTACTTCTGTGTTACACAGATGTACAGATGCACACACATAGCTTATCTAGTAGAGAAGTACTGCAAATAGAATAGGACTAAACCTGTTGATACCAGATCTGATATCAGGCGTGGGGGGTATAAAGAATCCCAGCATTGAGCTGTGGAACTGTGTTCTCTGGAATGATGGAGCTCCATCCAGTACTTTTGGGATGAGGTTGGGTAGTGATCATTAATGCTCTTGTTGCTGAATGCTCCAAAATGTAGTAGAACATCCTCCCTGGACAGTAGAGACAGTTACTCCAACATAAACAGGATACATTAATACCTTTTGATTTCAGAAGAAAGAATGTGCGTGTCCCAATACTTTTGCCCATATCTGAGCTATACCATCACTTACCATGTGTTTAAGGCTTGTAGTCCATCTTTAATGCCTGTTTATATTTCTGCAGTGTCAGTCCCCATCCCCAGTCTTCCTGCTCTTCCTGGAGTGTGTGTGGCAGCTGGTTCAGCAGCACAACCCGGCCTTCCAGTTCTCCGAGACGTACCTGACTGTGTTGTCTGACAGCGTCCACGTCCCAATCTTCAGCACTTTTCTCTTTAACTCTGCCTCTCAGAGAGAAAGCACCATGAAGGTAGTAGCTGATTATAAAGATTGTAAAGCATGTATTTGTAATAATCAGAGTGAATAATCTAACACTTGTGTTGTTTAAATTCCTGTAAATGTAGTTCAGGATCCAGTTATACAGCAGTACAGTAATGACCTAGTGCTACAGCTGTGGAAGTATTACCTCATTAGTCCAAATGGCAAACAGTTCCCTTTCTGTACCATGTGTGCCTGTGTGCTCTGCCATTACTCTCTTTACACGGGCACACCTCCTACTGACTAGTGCAGCTTGATTGTTTTGGCAGGCTGAGTTACAGCAGCAACAAAGAGGCCCATTGAACTGTCCTGCAGTGTGGGACTGGTCAGTACAGTTTGACTGCAAGGCCCAGGAGCTCTTCGTTAACCCTCTGTATGCTGAAAAAACGAAGCACGATAAAGTTGTGCGCAGAGTTCCTCGAGCCAAGGTAAACATAATTTGCATATCTTTTGATTTTTCTGTTTATTTTTAACTGTCTCATCATCATTAACTGTCATTATGGCTGGGTTGTTTAATATAAGGATGCTCTGAAATGAAAATTTTATTCTGAAACCAAACAAAATGAAAAATTTGCTCAACACAGTTCTTCATTTATATACATCATTACAAAATAAGTCTTGTTAGTCAGGAATGAATGTCTGTATTTGAATAAGTTGGTTTGACATCATTAGGTTTAATGTTTAATTGGGTATTCTTTTATATTTCTATATAAAAATACACAAGGCAATAATATATGAATGTTATTACTAATATTTATTAAAAAAAAACATGAAACAAAATCATGAAAATGGCTAAAATGAATGATGTAAGCCACATGGATGGTTTGTGTGTTTAATGTGAGTGTCATTGGCTACAAACACTTCACATTTCTTCTGGTAATTGTGAGACGATCCCTAACACTGCAGCCACTGGAGCAAACACAAAGCTAAGCGGCTGTATTCTGGCTTCATCACAAGGGCAGTTTGTGGTTGTAGTTTGTTGTCTTCTTCCATTTCTCCACCAAACTGTAACTCTGCTGGTGAATCTGTGTTTGGTTACCTGGTGAGGAAAAGTAGAATTCTGAATGTCCAAAAAGGTAACAGTGTCATTGTTCAATATAAATTATTCAATTTCAGTTGGTGAATATTCGGTGCATCCCTAATTTCTGACCCAATCAGTACAACCAAAAGTTAGCACATGGTTAATTATAAGTGGTAAGTTTTCGAATTGATTCAGTGCTGTATTTGTACTTATACTTCTGTCTGCTAAAACCATACTGTTGACATTTTTTATTCTTTCAAATCCCAGCACGACTAAACTTGTGTCAGTGCATTAACAAAATGGGACTGGCAAGTTATCAGGTTTTTTGAAGCTGCAGTTCCAACATTATACCAGCAATAATTCAGCTTTCCTGCTGGCAAAAGCTGCCAATAAATTATGCACTTATAAAGTTTTATAGTTGAAAGCCTTACGGAATTATAATATTCCTTTTTTATGTTGCCTGGCAGCACCAACGGCAGTTGTCCTTACCCAGCTCAGCCTTTAAAACTCCACCCAAGAAGGGCTTTTTCAAGGACGAGACCGAGAGCCTGAAGAAGATGCTCCGTGTCAAGCGCATCAGCCGTTGGATGACTACACCTGATTCTCCAGCAGTGACCACACGTGAGTTTTATGAAGCCTGGCAATGTCGCCCTTTGGACTATCACGGCCTCCTGCTGCCTTGCCTGGATGGACCAGCCGTGCGCCTGTGGATGCAGCGATACCTCCGCTGGATCCCAGAGGTTCAGATCCTGGGTGGCGGTTCGATAGCCATTACCAACAAGGTGGCTGAACTTCTGGGCCAAGTGCAGGAGCTCAAGAGGGAGCTGGCCCTGAGGGGCTGCTGGCAAATGGAGGCTGAGCCCTTCCAATTACGGCCCAGTCCTCTGGCCCTGGCCCGAACCTCGCTGCGCCTGTCCTCCTCATTCCCCTTCGCTTCAAGCCGCAACTGGTCATTCAAGCCGGTCATTCCCACAAGCCTGTTGCAAAGCCTTATGGTTACGGACAAGCTAGCCTGCCAAGAGGACGAGACTACTGAGCTCATAAGCTTAGTTTAAGAGTAGGACACACCTCTGTATACTAACTTGGCTTAAATGCTAGGTTCTAGTAGACCATAGATATGGACAATTGTAAATGATATGATGATGCTTTTGGCGATTTTGCAGTAGTATCAAACTTCAAAACTTGAATGGAGCCATATGACTTAAGAAGCCTGCATACATATGTACTTATTCCATGTTTTTTTTAATTATTTGAATTCTATATTATAGATTGCACAGCATTAGTGTAGTATGGATGAGAACAGCCATCATCACATCAATGTGTACATATGTCTTAAGCTGTAGGGGTCTTTTTAGATGAATAAATGTAAATCTAAATTATAAAATCACCAAACAAATCACATAACCTTTCACTCCCTTTACTAAAGTGGTGTTTGAGGAATTTCTTGCCAGATTTCAGCACTTCATTCCAAGAGCACACTCAAGCCAACATGCTAGATTTTATTTAATGATAGAATGATTTTAATGAATGCCTCCATGCCAAAACATCATCAGAACAGTTGATTAGTTTTAAGATGAATTAGATTTAGTATTTGAATATTTATACCCCCTTTAAAACATCATCAAAGTGACTCTTTTGGCAGTGAGCTTTCACTGATACTGTATACGTTATCTTGCATATTTGCGTCGGCATAAGCTCAGCTCGTGTTGTTGGGTTTTGATTGAATTTTGTGTTTGAATGATTTGGGACGGGGGTTCTCAACAGGTAAACCTGCCTGTATAAGCCAGTCTATAATCAGCCAATAAACAGACAGTATTACATTTCCTTTACAAGTGCTTACAGACATTCTACACGGTCATATCAGAATATTTTGTCCACCTCATTGTATATACACTCATTGTCCATTTTAGCTCCACTGACCACACCGGTGCAGTTTGTAGTTCTACAATTTGACTGTAGTCCATCTGTTTCTCTGTGTACTTTGTTCACCCTGTTCTTCAATCCACAGGACCAACACTGAGCAGGTATTATTTGGATGGTGGATCATTCTCAGCAGTACAGTGACAATGATGTGGTGGTGGTGCGTTAGTGTGTATTGTGCTGGTACGAGTGGATCGGACGCAGAGCTGCTGGAGATTTTAAACACCATGTTCACTCTCTATCAGACACACCTACCTTGTAGATGTAAAGTCATAGATATGAACTCGTCTCTTGCTGCACAATCTGTGTTGGTCCTCTAGTCCTTCATTGGTGGTCACAGGAAGCTGTTGGCTGGATAGTTTTGGTTGGTGCACTATTTTCACCAGCAGTGACACTGAGGTGTTTAAAAACATCAGCAGCTCTGCTGTGTGTGATCTACTCATACCTGCACAACACACTAACACACCACCACCACATCAAGGTCACTGCAGTGCTGAGAATGATTCACCATCAAAATAATAGCTGCTCTGTAAGGGTCCTGATCATTGAAGAACAGGTGAAAGGAGGCTAACGAATGCAGAGAAACAGATGGACTACAGTCTGTAATTGTAGAACTACAAAGTGCATCTGTATGCTCAGTGGAGCTTAAATGGACAATGAATATAGATGCTGGTCATAATCTGATTTGACTGTGTGTATGCAGATAATAAAATGCCTTATTTTTAATAAATCGTCTACAGATGATATGCAGAGTTTACCCAAGTCAAAAGAATGTTCTGTACTTTTAGGAGGGAGGGTGGCTTTTTTGGTGCCATCTGGTGGTTATTTAGTTTTACAGTATTGAAGAAAAGAGGAGACTAAATAAATCTGGAAGGCTGGATATATGGTAAATGGACTTAATTGTGTTTTGTAATGTTATTTGAAAGTTTGACATACAAAATTGCAAAGTTAAAGAATCTCCGACATTTTGCACACAAACCTCAGCTCAGTAATTCCTTCATTTAGTCGTCATTGTGCAATGAAAACTTGTTAAACACAGGAACCTGTATAAGCGTAATATGAAGTAAGTCTGTAATCTGTGGAAGAAGAATGTATTTGAGAGAAACTCAGAAGGCCCCAGCAATCTTATACTTCTGTTTCTGTCCAGTGATGCATTTGTAAGATTTTCACATGTTCTTGTTCACTTTAAAACATGTTGAGGATACTGAAAGTAAAGTGTGCCTTTTACTGTTCTATTGCACTGAAATTACAGTTTAATTTCATCAGTATGCAAACACTTTTACAAGGTGCCTAATGTTTCATTCTTAACTGAAATCAAACTGTCTTAACCTTTACTGAGCACTTGTGTACCACAAACTGTTTTCTTTCTGTGCTGCTTTAGTTTTAATGTTAATTGCACTATTGCTCCTTTGTTCTCAGACACTGTTGCAGTTACTTAAAGCTGATCCGGTTCAGAGGAGCGAGTTAACTCTGTTCTTGGACTTTATATGGTGCACCTTGACTTTGTTCAACAAGTTTTGTATATTTGTTTTATGTGTCCTTAAATAAAATAAAAATAGTATATATGATCACCTTTTACAGAGATTGCTCAATCATGGAATTCTTTTGGAAGTGACATTAAGTATATATATATATATATATATATATATGTCAAAGATTTAAAGGGGTTCATCCAACAGCAAGATAAGCAATCTACTAGTTCCACACATTACGTGTGTGTATGTCTGTGTGTGTATATATATATATATATATATATATATATATATATATATATATATATATATATATATAT
>BRDA01027466.1:0-10908 GCA_036984385.1 Crenuchus spilurus | reverse complement strand
CGCATGGCCATTGACATAAATATAGCCATGTTTTCTTTCCTTGCTGATACTAGCTAGTGACCGATGGCTCTACACAAATTATCAATTTTTTTAAACCTGTCGACTGTCTTAATAAAAAGTAAAGAACACGGAGACCTCCGTAAATAAAATGTAGAATGTAAATGTAGAAATATTCAATGCTATCATCCGAGTTAATGTTACAGTATTGAAATACTTGTAATAATAAATTTTCATGGAAATTCTGAATTTTGTTGCTGGTGTTATTGTTCCAACTAAAAGGCAGTTTTTTAATGTTTAAGTTCATTTATTAACATTCATACAATTCTACATGTTTTCACACTTTAAGTTATACCTGACTACTTGTATTCAAGCTAATTAATGTCTTTGTGAAGAGAAATATTCCATATAAGAAATAGAAAGACTTCCATCTGTAGAATAAAACATTATAGACATTATTTTTGACCTAAAGGTTGTTTACAAGACTTTATAAGACTTCACAAGCATTTACAGGAACCCTGTATTAGGTACTGATCTATACATAATACAGCATCAATATGTGGGTATGTCTTTACTGTCCTTGAAAGAGAACTAATTTGTTCAACTTTTGTCTGATCTTTTTACCTAATAAATCGTTTTAAAATGAATACATACTTGTGGAATGTGATCCCCTGGTCTCTGCTGACAGAATTCCGATAAGTAAAACAATAAAACACAAAACATTGCAGCCCTTTCGTTGTTTGTAAACACTGGCTTCCTTCCGATGTTGTCCTGCTTCCACACAACATGGAGGCTCCATGCCAGCGCGTTCAAAAGTCACGTGTGTCCTATCCAGTAATATAGATCATTGGTTACGATGGCCCAGGTAAAGTCCAGACCTCAACCCAACAAGTTCTGTGATGGGAGCTTAAGAGAGCTGTGCATAAACAAATACTCACAAACTTCAGTGAAGTGAAGCAACATCATAAAGAACAGAATTCCTCCAGTACAATGTGAGAGACAGACAAACAGAAAGTAATGACTTCTCGTTTTTACTGCTAATGATGTTACACAAGATATCAATTCATTTTTTTATTTTCTGTTATTTTAATTTCTATCATTTTAAGACCTGCTAAGAATGATTTTATTAAATTCTCTCTCTCTCTGTGTGTGTGTGTGTGTGTGTGTGTGTGTGTGTGTGTGTGTGTGTGTGTGTGTGTGTGTGTGTATGTACAGATGCCTGTCAGATTACTTTGGACCAAAACACAGCATGCAAGCTGCTCGCTCTGAATGAAGGGAACAGAAAAGTGGTGTGTGTGAGAGAGGAGCAGCCGTATCCAGATCATCCAGACAGATTTGATCACTGGTATCAGGTTCTGAGTGAGCAGAGTCTGACTGGACGCTGTTACTGGGAGGCTGAGTGGTGTGGGCCACAGAGGGCTGATATCTCGGTGTCTTACAGAAGAATCGGGAGGAAGGGATTCAGTGATGACTGTTGGTTTGGACGTAATGATCAGTCCTGGAGTCTGATCTGCACTGATAACAGTTACTCTGTCTGTCATAATAAGAATGACATCACTCTCCCTGTCCATCCCTCTGGCTCTAGAACAGTAGGAGTGTATCTGGACTGGTCAGCTGGCACTCTGTCCTTCTACAGAATCTGTCCTAACACACACACACATTTACACACATTCACTAACAGATTCACTGACCCGCTCTACGCTGGGTTTAAACTCTGGGGACCTGAAACCTCAGTGCATGTTTGTGAGATAGAATAGTTTGTACACTGTGAGCACAGAGCTTTAGGCTTTAGACTAAGAACTGTCCATCATGACAAACACAGCATCACCTAAAACCTTACAAACTCAAATATTCAGAGCTTCATCCAAACACAAATAAGAAAACGTAAATCTGGATAAACTGCTGTAGTTTTAAAGGGCACCTGGCAAGTTAAAAGTAAGATTGCGGTTTTATGATGAAATAAGGCTATAAAATGCAGTTCTGATGTTAAAACTGTTAACATTACATAAATAAGATGATTTTGAGATGTTTTTTCACGGCTGCTGGCCACGCTCATCTAAAATGCACTGAGGAGCCATAAATAGCGGAAATGACGTAGCTGGAGGGACTCGAGTAGGGTAGCCCTGCCTCACTCCTTGTTTACACAATGTCGGGAATGCATGGATCAGAAGAAACAGAGCAGGAATTTGACCTGGGCTTTAGTTTTGAAGGCCCACAGCCTTATAACTTTGAGCCAGGCAGAACACAAGATCGTCCTGTAGTAGATTATGACAGGCTGAATGGCACGAGACAAGTATCGTTTAACACTTTATTTCTACAAGAATAAAAATACTGGGGCATCTTATTGGGGATATGTACAGTCTACATGTACATCTAGAAGTAGTAATACAGCTGTAGATATGGTGAAGATATTAACTGCAGACTAGTTATTAGTGCATCAACAGTAAAGCTAGACACACACAAACACGAGCTGAATTAAGGTGAACGATTGAGCGCGCGCCCAAGGCTGTAACGAGCCGAGCGGCCGAGGCCGAATACCAATACAAACCTGGGATTTTCAGGAAAAAAAAAACCTTCTTGTGACCCATTAAAGAGGTAATGTGATGTAAATAAGAGTCTGTAGGGTGCATGTCATAGGGAGAGTTTTGTATTGGTATTTGGCCTCGGCCACTGGGCTCGTTACAGCCTTGGGCGCGCGCTCAGTCGATCGCCTTGATTCAGCTCGTGTTTGTGTGTGTGTATACGTGCGTGTAAAGGCTGGTTAAACGCTCCAGCATTCGATGCGGGCGCACAGAGCTACGAAAATGTTTGTCAGTTTGGGAATTCTAGTTCTAAAATCCATGCTATGCTCCATCAAGTCACCAACATTATAGTCACTTTCTAAGAAGTGTGCACTACATAGGACTGAGTGGGCTGTGACACTCTGCAGTGAAGTCTTGTCTTTTTACTTGAACTAAACATACCCGTGCCCTAAATGTCTGGCATTTATGTGAGGGAAATCGATGTACACGTTCGCCAGACAGGTTGGAGTTAGTACAACCTTCAGCAACACAAGTATTTACCATTTCTAGGAGTGTGATCTACAATGCAACAAGGCTAACACCGTGACCTAGCAGCTGTGCCCTGGATTTGTGTACCTCCAGCTACGTCATGACTCACGTGACCCAAAATCCGCGCGTTTTTAACAGCACGAGTATATTTAGTCACGAAACATCCATTTTCAACTGGAAGATATTTTTTCAGATTTTTGGTATATATACAGACTGTAGTTTTTTTATATGGGGAATACAATAACATTATAAAAAACCTGCCAGATGCTCTTTAAAGTCAGCTTGGTGGTAAAATACATTAAATCACATTTAATACAGTTTAAGGGAGATGAGCTGTGTACCAATTTTACTGTAGTGTCTCTGATGCCTCAAACCCAGACATCCCTGTTCACCAGCAGCATCACCAATGTGTGTATTTCAGGAAAAATGCTAATTATTGAAAAATGTGTGATAACTAGACTAAATATGAGAGAAATCAAACCTGTGGGTGGTAATTTTCTTTAAAATAAATACTGTTTTTATATACATATTTATATATTTATATACTGATTGTTCTACATCAGTGATTAGATAAGTTTCTACAGTTAAGATTATAGTATATAAGTTTATATTTATGTATATATCTGTGATTATGACTGTCCTGTTTAACCTGCTGTTACTCCAGCTGTTCTGTTGTCTTTTCTCTTAAAACAAAAGCTGTAACTCATATACACATCAGTTTAATGGCATTTATTAACAGTCTAGAACGTTCACATAGTTCTGTATTTGTTTTTCACATTATAAAAGTTAAATTAATCATATAACCATGATATTCAATTATTGATCCAGAAGTGAACTGCTGTACTTTTATAAATCTTGTGAAGTTATTATAACTGAGAATGTGTATAATACTGATTTATATCTTATGTTTTCTTTGTTGCCGTGTGATCTGTATTATTTACACATTGTCTGTATTCTTAGCAGAAGAAAAAACTTTAAGGCTACCTAACAGATAAAGTAAATAAAACTGAATAAACCTGACTCTGTGCAGAAAAACTGATTATTTATATTTACCTGCAAAAAGGACCATAAAGCTAGTCACACAAACAAGATCTCTCTAAGCATTAGGATCAGTTCTGTCACACATACAACCCCAATGTAACACCTGTAAAGGAAGTCCTACAAAGAACCAAAAGTCCAACAGCAAATATACAACCAGCTGTTCAGGTACATTATCAGTATTTAATAACCACTAAATACTGTGAGGATGTAGATTAACACAAACCACTAATCTTAATCACTAAACTTATATTAGACTTAAATGATCAGAATTAAAGGTCCAGACAGGCAGGGATCTGACATCATGATGTTCAAATTCATAAACAAATCAGTGAACAATAACATTTCACATTAACAGTGTTTCACACTGGAAACTTGCTACTTTACTCCATCTGCTTCCTGGTGGGCGTGGCTTTATTCTGACTGGGAAGCTACGAGATTTAGAGAAGTTCTTGTTGACGTCTGTAACCAGTCGTTCGGCCTCTTGTCCGGCTTCTGTCTCCACAATGAGATCAAATGTTTAATCTGAAGCTCATGTTCCAGCTCCAGCTGTCTGTAATCAGGGAAACACGAATCTGACCCATAAAACAAAGATCAGTTTGGTGGTAAATGAGAGTGTGTTTACAGGTGTTTACTTCAGTACCTGGGGGGGTATTCCAGAAAGCGGGTTAAGTGACTAACTCCGGCTTTGTTATCTCTGAGTTCACTAAAAAGCGGGTTAAAACAAACTCGGTGTCAGTTGCTATAGCAACTTAGGCTCTGATGCTAACCTGCTAGCTGGCAGGTTTACTTAAACCTAACCCTGAGTTACAAACACACCTCATCATGGCGTGTCCTTTCCTCGAGGATCCTGTGGATATTGAAGCGCAATTTATTCACCAGCTCTTCATGGGGAACGCATTAAAAAACCCCGAATAGACATACTATCACTTCCGGAAGATTTTCTTTATGAACGTTATCGTTTTTCAGCACATTACTTACATTAATAACATTATTAAGCGTCACATTTCAAATCTCACGCATCGTGGATCAGCCCTCAGTTCTCTCCAGATTTTTTGCTCTTCGGTTCTTTGTTAGTGGAAGTTTTCTTTACAGTGTAGGAGATGCGGAACATGTCAGCAAAGCTACTGTATGTCGGTCTGTCCGAAAAGTAAGTCTGGCATTAAAACGACTAGTGCCCAGTTTTGTGGTGTTTTCTGGTCCAGAGATGGGGACTCGTGACTCAGACTTAGACTCGAGTCGCACTTAAGTCCCTACTATTAGAGACTTGAGACTTGACTTGGACCTTAAAGACTCGAGACTTGACTTGGACTCGTGGTTTGCGACTCGCGAACAATGCAAGTCTTTTCACGGCCTGACTCACGATGCTCCATGCTCCGCTCCGCTCCCCCTTGCCTGAGAACGGGAGGGTCAGCACCGTCCAGTGTTAATAACACGTATGTTAATAACACGTAATCTACGCGACAAACAGAGCTTCAGCACGGCGGCCGCGTTGCGGCAGGTAGCTCCACTGCCGTTCGTTATAAGCTTTTCTTATAAAGAATGTATCCAACGCCACGACAAGAGACTGGCAAAACGCAAAGTGTGTGGAGTCCAAATTACAGACGTGAAGACGACGACCTCTATAGTGATGGGTCGGTCGCGAACGATCGGGCTCCAAGAGCCGGCTCTTTGAAATGAACGTCGGGAGCCGGCTCCTGAGAGTGAGCTGATACTTTATTTTGCCGCACGTGATTGGTCAAGATGTGTGGCAGCCTCTGTGTGTGTACACTGAGCGGAGCGGGGAGGGGAGGGGTGTGGTTACAGACACACGTGATGGCACAGTGAGCACAGAACAGGAGGGAGAGTCTCCCGCGAGAGAACTTTAGACAGACTACACACTGGACAGGTGAGGAAACTGAGTGACAGGAAACGATGTATAGTTTGGACGTATTTTAACGTGATAGACTGTTCAAAGGCAGAATGTACAGTTTGCAACGTGAACATTTAATATTATATAGTTACAAATTTACAAATAATATACACATTTAGAGATTGGACCTGTTTGTTTACTTGAGATGGGCCTTTGTTTCTGTATTTTATCATTTATTTTTGTATAAATAAAGCCTCATAAATAATACATATTTGATACAATGTATGTTTTTACACTCGTAATTCATTTTACACACAATTTAATAATACAATAAAAATATAATTCAACTTAAATTAGTAATAATATAAAAAATAATAAAATAAAATAATACCTTTATTTAATCAACTAAATCTAAGGAGCCACTTGGGAGCCGAAAGAGTCGGCTCTTCTGTGAGCCAAGCCAAAAAAACCGGTTCCCTAGAAAGAGCCGGAATTCCCATCACTAAGTCCTCTAACTTTATCAGACTAGCTAAGCTTAATGCTAAAACACTAGCAAGTTTAGTATATCTTAAGTATAACACACTGCTGATTTAGAGGCACGTTCTAAGTTTACACTGAACTCAAGGAGTCCGTTAATATGTTCACAGTATTATACAATGTTACAAGTCATAGTTAAGTTTTAACATTATTGCACATTTTGAGTTTGTCATTTTAAGCTATGTTCGTTTTTGCACACTACACTACACTACACTACATTACACTACACTACACTACATTACACTACACTACACTACATTACACTACGCTACATTACACTACACTACACTACACTACGCTACATTACACTACGCTACATTACACTACACTACACTACATTAAACTACACTACACTACGCTACATTACACTACATTACACTACACTACACTACATTACACTACACTACATTACACTACACTACACTACATTACACTACACTACACTACACTACATTACACTACATTACACTACACTACACTACACTACACTACGTTACGCTACGTTACGCTACGCTACGCTACACTACATTACACTACACTACACTACATTACACTACACTACACTACACTACATTACACTACATTACACTACACTACACTACACTACACTACACTACATTACACTACACTACGTTACGCTATGTTACGCTACGCTACGCTACACTACATTACACTACACTACACTACATTACACTACACTACACTACACTACGCTACATTACACTACGCTACATTACACTACACTACACTACATTACACTACACTACACTACGCTACATTACACTACACTACACTACACTACATTACACTACACTACATTACACTACACTACAGTACACTACATTACACTACACTACACTACACTACGCTACATTACACTACGCTACATTACACTACACTACACTACATTACACTACACTACACTACGCTACATTACACTACATTACACTACACTACACTACACTACACTACACTACATTACACTACACTACACTACGCTACGTTACGCTACGCTACGCTACACTACATTACACTACACTACACTACATTACACTACACTACGCTACATTACACTACGCTACACTACACTACATTACACTACATTACACTACACTACATTACACTACACTACACTACATTACGCTACGCTACACTACACTACATTACACTACACTACATTACACTACGCTACATTACGCTACGCTACGCTACGCTACGCTACACTACACTACATTACACTACATTACACTACACTACACTACATTACACTACGCTACATTACACTACGCTACGCTACACTACATTACACTACACTACACTACATTACACTACACTACATTACACTACATTACACTACACTACACTACACTACACTACACTACATTACACTACGCTACGCTACATTACACTACACTACACTACATTACACTACACTACATTACACTACACTACACTACACTACTTGTTGGATTTGTCAATTGTCAATTCTTTGTAAGACTACAAGTGCAAAATACAGTTAACACTACTCTAAATGCTTGATTGTTATTTCAAACTTAACCTTAATGATCTGTATTTTTAAATCAGTATGTTTTAATACTAAACATAATACTATGTTTAATATTTGATTAAAACATAGTATAGAATATAATCTAGTATAGTTCTTATACCTTTGCTCAAACTGCCAGTTAAGTAATGCATGCAACAAGACTTGGACTTGGACTTGGAGCCAAAAACTTCACTTGGACTTGCAAAAAAAGACTTGCGCACATCTCTGTCCTGGGCATAAGCCAGTTATGGATATCAAAGAGGAATTCCACAACATCACAGGTTCGTCTTTAATTAACACGGATAATAAATAAATTAAGCAAAGGAGAAGCGATATTTAACAAACTTCATTCCATTAAATTCTTAAGGATTTCATAGAGTCACTGGCTGCATTGATGGAACCCACATACGTATTACAGCACCATCAGAACATGAAGGCGATTACATAAACAGAAAATCCATCCATAGAATTAATGTACTAATCTTTATATCCCTTAATAATGAACCTTTAGTAACAAAAATAATGTAACTGACTGTTCTCCTCCCCATCAAGATAATATGTGATGCTTCCCACCTCATCTCAGGGTAGGCCTGTGGTACTTTTACTAGGTGTCGTTCACATGCAGAGTTATAGTTAAATCATTGAAATCCCTTGTGTGATTATAGGACAATATGACGGCCTCCTTCTTGGAGACAGAGGGGATGCCTGCCTGCCCTGCCTCATGACGCCCTATTCAGAACCTGCACCTGGACCACAGTCCAGCTACAACCAGCCCACGGCAAAACCAGGGCAAAATGACCCTATGGGATCCTCAAGGCCAGGTTCCACTGCCTGAATGGGCTCAGAGTTACCCCTGAGAGGGCGCAACATAATAATGGCATGTGTGGTATTACTCAACATTACAACCATCCAGGGAGAGAGACAGCCTACCATCTCAGACATGCTTACAGAGGAACTTTACATGCATGTGGGACAACAGAGATGGTAGAGTTGTCAGAGACTCCATCTGCAATCAGTGCATTTCTCATTAAATCAGACCCCCCCACACACACACACTTATCCACCCTGTAACCTTTTAATATACATTAAAGTGAAATTCACTGTTGTGTTTCATTGTTTATTTCCTGTAAATAAACATAACTGACAATGAGTGTAATTTTCTTTATTCACTGCCAGAGGTGTCAATAACGAAGTACAAACACTTTGTTGCTAAACTTAAGTAGAAATTTTGGTTATTTATACTGAGTAATTATTTTCAGACGAATTTTTACTTCTACTTACTTACATTTTCATGTAATTGTCGGTACTTTCTACTCCTTACATTTTAAAAACAGCCTCGTTATTTCTACATATTTCATTTCGGTTTGTTATCATTCAAAAGTAAGCTCATTATCGCAACGCAGCGCTTTAAGTTGATACTTCAACTTCTATAAAAGTCTTTTTAAACCCTATTTTCTAGGTGTGTAAAAAATAACTGATTTGTATCGGAAGTCCGGTTTTGACTTAAACGATGTGAATGCATCGGTACATGGACCTCTGAATTGGTCTGTTTGTAGCATAAACCGGCCGATGGCCCGATTAAATAGCTGTCAATCGATTTGGTGTTGCTGATGTGCGCAGCTTCTCTCTCTCTCTTTTTCTCTCTCGATATTCGTCACAGTCACGTCTCGTCACCACAGTTGCCAAGTTTGCGGTTTTCATGCCAAATTTGGCCTACCTTTTAAAATTACTTCAGCTGCCAAAAAACAACGAAAAAGCGGGTGTTGCCTTGGATATTACTTCAACATGGCGGGCAAACATGTAAAAGTCAACACTAAGGAAGTATGAATACAACGAAGAGAGCATAACAATATAAGGAAAGATAGCCTGATAGGAGGGAGAGAGAGAATATGAATATGCCAGGTAACTGGGGAAATACGGGAGGTATGCTAGCTTAAATGAAAGAAGTTAACACTCAGCATGTTATAGACAAATGATTAGATCTGGCAGTGTCTAAATATTACAATCATTTGATGAAACACATTATTTGCTGGATCAAAAGTTATTCAGAACAAACCTGCAAGATCTAAGTCCATTCAGTGCTTACAACTGCAGAAGGCTCAGTTAATGACAGAACACCACCAATGACAGGAGAGATAGCAGTATATAATAGGTCAGACTGTGTCAATGGAGTATAAACAAAAGCATCATTTCACAGTTTATAAACTACAAAGGGGTTACTGTACTGTTACTGTACTTATACTGTACCGAAACTAAGCACATAATTTGTGGGGGGATAGGGGGGTTATGACCCCTCCAATAATCTGATCTAATCACTATAACCCCCCCCCCAATAAAGTCACATAATTTCAATTTACAAAAACATCTTTCATGAATAACTTGTTAATTTTATTTATTCATTATCAATTTTGGGTAAAATACTAGCATGTTTAATCATTTGGTAATGTAACCCCCCCTTTCCCCACAAAAACTTGGTATCACCCAACCCGCTGGCTCTACCAAGCAGCAGCGCTCACCGTTTACTTGCTTGTGGAAGCAGCTGCTGGGGGAGTGGGTGTCATAATAAAAAATGAAAAGAGCACCAAAAAGTGGACAAAAAACATTTTTTCATTGTTGGTCGACAACACCGCCTTGTAAAGGCGGAAAAATCAAAATGAGGTACAAACCGGATTCCAAAAAAGTTGGGACACTAAACAAATAGTGAATAAAAACTGAATGCAATGATGTGGAGGTGCCAACATCTAATATTTTATTCAGAATAGAACACAAATCACAGATCAAAAGTTTAAACTCAGAGAATGTACCATTTTAAGGGAAAAATATGTTGTTCCAAAATTTCATGGCGTCAAAAAAGTTGGGACAAGGCCATTTTTACCACTGTGTGGCAT
>BRDA01027465.1:0-20266 GCA_036984385.1 Crenuchus spilurus | reverse complement strand
TATATATATATATATATAATTATATACATCTTTTCCCAGGAACTCATTATGCATGAGTTACAACAGTGTGGCTTCATTGTGTGTGTGTGCTTGACTGGCCTGCCTGCAGTCCAGATCTGTCTTCTATTGAAAATCTATGGCACATCATGAAGAGCAGAACATCTCAAGTCTTGTATACAAAAAGAAATTCCACTTGTAAAGCTGTAACAATTAACTTTTTAATTCCCAAATAATTAAAAAGTATAACTAGCTAAAAGAAAAAATGATGTCATCCAGTGGTATTAATGACTCTGTTCCCAACTTTTTTGAGTGTGTTGCAGGCATCAATTTTAAAATTTGTTATATTTAACAAAAAATTATGTAGAATTACAGTCATCATTGAAAATCAACACTGAAAATATTTTCTGTGTTCTTTTGTCTGTTAAATAAAGTTGCAAGAGAATTAACAAATTACAATGGATAGTTTTTAGTGCATTTTTAGAAAGTGTCCAACTTTTCTGCAAATGTTTGTAAATAGAAGTCAGTAATCTGTGAGACCTCCCTTAAAATGTAAAAATTAGGCTGTTGATTTGAATTGCACACCCAGACAAAGCCTACAAGATTATCTTGTCTCTTCTTCTGACACCCTCACTGAGAAGCAAAAATACATATTTGGATTCATCGTTATATAAGACTCAGTGCTTGGTGTTGTAGCTTTATGTTTCATGGCTGATTGCGTAGTCTCTTCTGCTTGTTGCCTGTTTACAAGGATGTTATGGTCTGGTGAGACCAAGGTTGAACCCTTTGGCCATAACTCCAAAAGGCAAGTTTTGTCTAAAGAAACACTAAAGGAACACCAGACCGTGAAGCATGGTGGAGACAGCATTATGCTTTTGCGTTGAGTTCTAAATATCAATTTTAGAACAAAACTTTGAGGCTTCATCAACATTAAGAGGACTTTCACCTTTCATCATGGCATCAACCCAAAGCATACCTCCACATGGACAAAAGAATGGCTTCAACAGAAGGAGATCAAAGTTTTGGAATGACCCAGCCAGAGCCCAGACCTGAATCCAATTGATATTCGGTAAATAATTAATGCCACAAGCAATTACACCTCTATGATGTATTACAGGCTGGTCAAAGTTGTGGTAATATGTATACAGTGGGTTTGGAAGTGAATCCCAATCTTCCCACAAACTATAAGAATGAGAAAAATGTATATCCAGATAGACAATGAGCCCAGTGATGTCACTATAACACATTGCAGAGTCAATAACTTCTGCCTTGTTTGTTTCCTTGTTCTCTTGTCCTCTGAACCCACACGTAGTGCACATTGTGTCACTAATTTCTCATGTCATTAGGAATGTGAAGACCTAAAGAAGGAAAACAAATATTTATCCAATGAGATTCACATGGAGAGGATCATGATGAGAACTGAAAGTGAGCTCACCATGAGGAACCTTAGAAACCTCAACCAAGAACTTCAGGCCCAAGTTAAAGAGGTACTCAACTTTTTTTTAAGAATTAGAGCTTGAAGAAGGCAAAGCACATTTTTATTGCTTGAATACAGATGGCATTAATCATAATATAGCACTGACATTTATTTTATGTGTACAGCCAATTCCCAACAATGTATATCATAAAAATATTGAGTGTTCTAATGTGTTGAAATTAACTAGATATTTACAGCACTATCAGTTATTTTAAGAGTCCTCAGAATAATACCTTTTTGAAGTCTTTTATTAAGAACCAGTGGTTCCAAGTCATGAAGTACCCTGGAGTCCAGGGAGAACATGAGAATGTACAGAACAGGGGTTATACCAGGGCCCAGGATTGAGAAGCACTATTGTAGACAGAAATTCACTGGGTTTTACTTTCACCTGGTGTTCTTAGCTGAAACAGAAACTGCACTTGAGCCAGCAGAGGGCTTCTCTGTGCTCCCGAGCGGCGGACGAAGCAGATATATCACGAGGAGAGTCAGAAAAGATCCGGACACTGGCAGAAGCTCGGGCTATGGAGAGCAGGCAAGAGAGAGATGTGGCACTGTCTGAAAAAGCACGACTCAGCCAAGATCTGCAACATCTCAGTAAAGAGGTACACACACCCACATTCACTTTATAAGAATTAATTCACAATGTACGTAGAGTGCTGTGATATATCAGAATGTTGGAACCCATTTCAATACTAATTTTAATATGTTGACTTGACATTTGGAGCAGTTTTTACAAATAAAAAAAGTTCACCAAGCTTGTAAATATTTTTTGCAATTTTTTAAAGTTCTGGTTTAGTGTTAGCTGGTTAATTCTTTTAATTGTGAGGCTCAAAGAAATAGTGGGGGTGCAGTTGAGGGATAAGATTAAAGATGGTAAAAAATAAAATTGCTCAAAAGAAGGGCAACCATTTAGCAACCATTAATTTCTCCTTAAAACCCACTTTTTCAGAGTCTGATATTCACCAATGTTTTATTTGGAATTTGTTCTTCGGTAACAACACACTTATGCCTTTGTGTGTTGACATGTTTGTACAAAAAACAATTGGTTAATGAGTTTCAGTTCTCCAGTTGTATAATATTAGAGTTTAATTACAGTAATATTTAAGAACAAATGTACAAAAAAAACAGTGAATGAGGCCCACTGTTATTTTTGCATTTGCAATTTAATTTTCATATTCTAATTTAGCAATATTTTATATTTGATGTATTACACAGCTTATAATAAATTGTCCAGTTTTTATATACACTACACACAAGTAGTTTGGGATATTTGGCTTTCGGGAGAAATTTATGAAAAATGTAGAAAGTGATATATCATGAAAGTAAGGCACTAAAGTAAAAGCATGTAATGCTTCAGGAATTCAGATCTGGAGAAAATGCAGGTCACTCCATTAGAGATACCCCAGTCCCAAGCAGCTGTTCCATAATGATGCGACCTCGATGAGCTGGAGCATTGTTGTCCATGAAGATGAAATTAGGCCTGTGTTGTTCATGCAGAGGCACAATGTCTGGATTAACAATGTTTTTCAAGTAGTATGGGCTTGTTACTGTACCATTCACAGAGTGTAGGGCAGTTCTGTATTGACAAGACACGCTACCACCACCACCACCAAAGGCCCATCTGGTGACAACAGTTGCTGATGCTCTCCTTCACATCTCCAACGTCGTTGGCGGCCATTATTTCTGCTCAGCGTGAATTGACTCATCAGTGAACAGCACTGAGGCTCACTGGTCCCTCGTCCAGGGTAAATGCTCCCTGGCCCATGCCGGATAATGATGGCTGTGGCGGGTGGTGTGGTCGGGTACCCTTGCAGGTCGCCTAGCACACAGACCACGCTGATGTAAACGGTTTTGAATGGTCTGATATGCCAATTGGGTGCCTCTCACCTCCCTTAAAAGTGCCTGGAGTTGTGTGGCATTCATCATCAAGTTCTGCAGGCCACTGTTCCAGGCACTTTATGCCTTTCTGTGACTCTTCCAGTCTCTCTGTATCAATCTGCTGACGACACTCTGACACTCTAAGCTCAGTGGTCACTTCCGACTGAGAACATCCTGCTTGAAGTCTCGCAATAGTGAGGTACTGTTGATAAATTGTTAGGTGTCGTCTTGGTGTCATGATGTGAAAATGTGAACAGCATGAGGAGTTTAAATACCAATTCTAACTGAACCAGGAAATGTATTGATCGATTAATGGATCAAAGACTGTTGTGAATGTTGCTGTTAAGAGAACATCAAGTTGTGCAAAATGTACTGAAACACTGAACAGTTTTGTTTCCTGTAGAAGTGAACCGACATGATAAGGAGTATCTAAACTTTTGCAGAGCACTGTATATACACCACTGCAGTTTGCATACTGATTGTTGAGAGGTCAAGCAATTTCTCTAAAAACTGAGGCATTAGGAAGCACAGATGCGGCGACATCCAGCAAACAGCTTAGAATTTGTAAGTGACCTTCACATTTCTTTAAACTGACTCTTGACTGTTTTTCTCCAGCATACAAATGTGCAGCTGCTTCTGGCACAGACTGAGAAGAATTATTTTGAGACCAAGCTGAAGTTAGAGAGAGTGTCTGGAGAGAAACAGTTTCTGCTGGAGGAGAACAAGGGATTGGAGGAAGAGAGAAACACACTAAGGCACAAACTGAAGGAGCTGACGGAAGAGAACGCAAAAATCAGAGAAAAGTGAAAACATTTTTCATTGAATGAGTTTGTGCTGTGCTAGAGTTGATGTGGATCTGTGCCAAGAGCTGTGTGCCCATGTCTGCAGGGAGGCGAGCTCAAGGCGCAGGGCTGCAGCAGCTGAGGAACAGAGTGAGAGAGCCAGTAAGGCTCAGCAGCAGGCCGATCAGGAGCGCAGGCTGGCAGAGAGAGAGAAAGAGGAGCGTATCAGTGAGTGTCTGAGCTGGAGGGAAAAGCATAAAGCCTTGGCAGATATCTTCAGAGCACAAGAGGACCTCAAATCTCAGAGGCAGAACAAAGCAGTAAGTCTTACTGGATTTGAGTGTACACTGAAGGCATGGTTGTGGATTAAACTTATTAGGAAAGTGTCAGTTAAGACTCATTTTGTAGTTCATGTTCTATATCCAGTAATGAGAACATGGATAAAGACATGTATGTAGAGTTAGGGCAAGATGAGCCTTACATAGATTTATAAGACGCAGTTAATAAACCGTACTCATACTCAAAATTCTGCTCCTCTTTTAGTGCCAAGCAAACATAAAGAGCTACTTTCTGTGTATGACTGAAAGTGACCAGCGAGTCAAGATCCTGAAAAACCACGATGGAAGTGCAAGGAACTTCACGGTACCATTTACAATGTTTCCATTTCTATAAAAAGACCAATTTTACATACTGAACACATTTATGGTCAATTCATATATTTCATCTAGGAGGGAGATCCTGTGTACATTTCAGCAGCTGAAGCAGGTGGTGAAAATCCAGACAGAGGTTCACAAAGGTACAGTGTGATCTTTAATGGAAATTCAAAACCCTTAAAAGTACTTCATCAACCAATGTTCAACTGGCTATTAAGTGCATGACTCCTAACCTTTCAGAACCATGCTCAGGGTAGCTGCCCCCAGAATAGGAAGAGACACAGGACCAGCTCACTTCAGTGAATTGTCAGCAATGGCAGGAGACCCCTCAGACACAAGCCCTTTGAGAAGAAGTCGGAAAGTAGTTGAATACTTCTGGATCCCCACCGATGAAGAATAATCAAACAGCCTTGGTCTAAGCACTATGGGGTAGTAATTAAAAGCGTACAGTTGAGTCAAGACAGCAATACTCATTTAATATTTATAGCACCTCAGACCAGAACATAAAGCAGACACAATCAGTTTAAAAGAATGGAATCTGATATTTTAATGACTTAAAACAATCTGTGCATTAATGCAGAGATATTAGCAGATTACTCATGCAGAAATAAGATATGCACAACTTTTGGTGATTGTTTCTTTACTTGAATGTTAAGCAACAGTGGTGTAGGATACAGAGCACTAAAACAAGATTGTGAGCCATTTATATTCTTACACAAAGATAGCCGCAAACACCTCAGAAAGAAAATAAAAGGAGCAAAGTCAATGCAACCAAGTCCTCACAAATAAATGTAAAACACTTGTCAATAACAGGTGGTCTCTGCATTGCTTACTGACAAGGGCAAAAGCCTTTCATTATCTCCAAATATCAAAAAGCAGATAGAGGGGTACTTTTATGCATTATTCAAGTTACTTTCCAAATGATTAAAACGTTCAACTTGGGTTTTCATATTTACTTCTCACATTGGGCCATAAGACTACAAATACCATCTTCCAAGATAGTCTTTTCACATCTTACATTTTGAAATAATGAAATGTTAAGGGCACTAGGATAGAAAAGCAGGGGCTTTTGCCAATATCGCTTGATTTTTCCTTTTTTATTCTTCCAAAAATCAAAAGTTCCCTGCAAAGCACTTTAAAAAGCTCTACTTAAAGTCTTGGAATTAGGTAGTGTGGTGTGCAAGATGTTCTAAATGTCATCAGATGTTCTAGATCTTAATTGTACTCAAGATAATGCAGTTTGAGATCCTTCTTTAACCTTGCACTAAAAGCCCATTCAGGAGGTAGAAAATGACAATTGCTAAAAAGTTACACCAACAAAAACCAACACTTACAGTTTTCTGGATTTAGAAGATCATGAATGTTGAAGCATAAACAGACATTGCAATCATCCCAGAATAACACTGAGAAACATCCATACAACACTGCCTGAAATCAGACAATCCCTCGACCACAAACAATTTCATGTTGTTTTACATTTTTAGCCAACAAAATTAAGACAAATGTTGCTTGATAGCTTGAGTTGTGGTCAAGTAAACCCTTTTCCATTTTCCCCACATTAAATCTATTCTGTAAGCGCAAACTGGCAACTATTAAAGCAAACAATGCAACTTTAGTAGCCCAAGATGGTAGCAAAGACATAAGAGAGACTTCGATTACAATTATTCATAACGCGTTTTATATGCTTTGAGGGTCTAGCAGCAGAGTGTGTTGTGGAGGTGATGAGCTTGTGTTATTGCAGTGGGGTAACCAGAGGGAGTGCACTACGATATCTAGCAGATTACTCTGGGACTGTTGATACTAGGCTTTGGCTGGCTCCTTAATCACCATCATCCTCTGACTCCTCTTCTTCAGCCGTCTCTAACCAGGTCAACCACTGGTTCACCTAATAGAAAATATATATTTTAACAAAAAGGCATTTTAACATAGCTGACATGTTTATTCAACACCTGGGAAAAATAAGGAATAATTACATTTAGAGGGTATTCACCCAGATTTCCCATTTCATAGCAAATAAACCAAATATCAGATGATAAACAATTTAATATTAATTTTTATCCTCTGACTTATGAATTTAATTCAACTGAATTAAGATCTGGACTGTTTGCTGGTCATGTTATTTGCTGAGATGTCATTTCTGAAGAACAGCTTTAAACACTCTTTGCAATGTTGCAAACTATTATACTAAAAAATTACATAATATTCATGAAACATACATTTTGGACAATTTCTCATTGCCGAAATTAAATGAAACTCAATTTGTCTAAAAGGTAAGTTTCAATGTTCAGTTATTTTAAAATTGTCATATTTAAATAATTTGTTCATCTGCAATGAAAATCCTTCGTGTGTGAATCCCAGGGTTGTATTGAAACCAACTTAAAAAAAATGAAATAAATAAACTGGACAAATACTAGCAAAATACCCAGGTAAACATTACTGAACTATGCACATTTTTCCTGACATTGTGCTCAGTTCAGATGCAAAACTTATAGGATCTACAGGCAAAAACACAACCACCACAACCATTACCTGGAATAAGGCTTTTCCTTTTCCAGGGAATTCTTGGGTAATGTCTTCTTTCCATGCAAGGAAGGCTTCCTCTTCAATGATCTCCATGTCATAAAAGTAGACAAAATAGCGTAGTAGCATACCTAAACAGAACAAACATGAAAGAGATGCATGAGATATTGTTTCTTCCTTTCAACCACAATGTGTTAAAGTGAGAGCAGCAAATGTAAGCAATGCACCTTTGGGAAAGGCATAGGTGTTGCAGTGCACCTGTAGAGCATAGAGGGCACTGACTTGCAGATCAGTGTGGTCATGAAGGAACTTCTGCATGACAGGTTTAAATGCCAGCAGCAGCTGCTTCTCCTGGTCCAGCTGCTCTTTACTAGGGGCACTCAGGCTCTCATCACCCTCAGACAGACAAAGCACGGCTGAAATGTACTGCAGGAAGCTGTTACACAGTTTGATTGGATTAATCAACAAAAACAATGATTATGTTTGTTTCACTAAGAAATAAATGGTGGCACAAACACCCAAAACTTACTTATTTCAAATTATATGTCTTTAGTTGAAATTCTTGTACTATTATGAAAACCCAAAGAAGGCCAGACAAGCTCAAATTAAAAGAAAGCCTTATTAAAATGTATACATTTTCTCCATTTTAATTCCATCGGATACACCATTAGCTTAAGAAACTGCATTCAACCTAATAATTAGCATGAAGGACTGGCACATCTGCAATTCTATAACTGGATATGATTCCAGTCAACATCTCCCTGTGCACCACAACACATGGGGCTTGTTTATAGTGGTTGTTATAGAACCCAAGAATCCTTTCAGAAATGCTTGCACACATCAATGCTGCTCTTATAAGGTGAACTCGGTTTGTTTGCAAAAGAAACAGAAAGCAGTTGTAAATAGAAAGCAGTGATTCTATGAACCACACCCAACAAGTTAAAAAAAGAGAGACAACACTATAGGTATACATGTGTGCATCAATAAATTATGAATATTCAACTAGCACATAACTTGTGACAATGGTGAGAAGACATTTAAAATATGCAGAATCACACACAAAAGGTAAGCATAATGTCAACAGTTACTGTGGTGACAGGCCATTTAGTTTTAGAAAACATGCTGGAACTCTGGAATTTTCAAACTGAAGTTGGGGTCACCATCATTTAAGCCATCTGTGTGCCACGCTGATTTTGTCTGCGTGTACAATGTATTGGTTTTCAGTTTTAACATGCATACAACAAAACACAAAAAAGGAAAAATCACGCTAATAATTTCTTATAGTTGTAGCTCACTTTACTATAAACAAAGACCAAGCATTGCAGCCGAATAAATTGTACCTGCACTTCAGCACATTGCTCTGTACCTGGTCATGAGAATGTTGATGAACCCCTTGTCTGTGTGCAGTTTGGGTGAAATGTTGTCCTTGATCCACTTATAAATGGTCTGGGGAGCAGGGTCTGCTTTGATCTGCTTCAAAAGCTCTTTCTCCAGTTTCAGCAGGGGAAAGAGGAAGCTCAGGCCCTTCCCCTCCAGGATCTCCAGCATACGATCTTTATTCTGGTCAATTTCTACATAAAATAATAAAATTATAAACTCTTTACACTGCCACTCAAAAGTCAACACATGTATTTCAGAAAAAAATATATATTTTTAGCAGTTTTGAGACCATTGCAAAAACCACAAATACAGTGGTAACCCTACTTACAAGCATCCCCACTAACAAGTATTCAAGGTAACGAGTCGAGATTTCAGAATATTTTTGTTCCAGGTAACGAATAAAATTCCAAGCAACGAGTAGCGTAAATTAGTTCAAGTATGCCAACCGCTAGGGGTGTGCCAGTCGTAGCATCCCCTAGATGCTAGTGTAGAAGAAGAGGTCAGTCATGACCTTTGACCGCTGTCCAGTGAAAATGAAAGTGCTAGTGAAAGAGACGCAAAGAAAGCAAAAGGTAGTGAACAAGAAAGTTAGATAAATTTTAGTTTTCATATGATAAGTGTATCCATGCCATACACGTACACCCGTCCTACTCTCCTCCTGAGCTGCCAGCCTACACAAACACCGTTGTCGTCTCGTTTATTAAAAAAAAAAAAAACCCATATAAACACATTATTTAGCATATTAAAGTATACTGTATATTGGCCGGCTGACATGGATTAATCAGTTTTACATGTATTCTTATGGGGAAAATGCATCCAGCTAACGAGCAAACCAGCTAATGAGCTCTGCTCCTGCACGGATTAAACTCGTAAGTAGGGTTACCACTGTACTCAATAATCTTAAATACTAGAAGAGTGAGTTAGAGTGTCACTGCTCCCACAAGCTGTGGATAGTGAACTTATAGGCTTTAGTACAGCTGTTAACTCTCCAATGGAAGTTTAGTGCAAGGCATCATGGGACATTTTAATGTTCTGAATTAGCAATAGCACTGTTCACATTGTCTTTTTCAAATACATATAAGCTGAAAAATATTCTTGAACAAAATATCATGCACATCTATTTTAGTCAATAATATTGTTAACTGAGGTAGTTTATGAAATTACAAATTACAATTTATTGTCATGAAAAACTTTTGAGAGGAAGTGTATACGTATACACATTAATTTGATCAGGTAAAGTGTATATGACAGAGAGGTACATACCAGGAAGCATCTTCTGCATGTTGACCTTACTCTGCTGGAAGAGGTCAGCAAGCCACTCACGGTCCTTTAGTTTGGATGCTTGCTGTAAGCACAGCAGGAAGAAGGGAAAGTGGGTGCCATTCTCCAGTGGGTGTGCCAACTCTGCAATGCTGACCAGCTCAGTAATGACAGCCCGAGCTGCAAACTGGGCCAAGTAAGACTTCACTAGTGGGATGTCTACTTCGATCTTAGGACATTGGTCCAGCACATTCAGCAAAGCCTGGGGAAAAACATCACCAAAGGACAGGTAAGCAAGGTTTTCACCAACAAGGAAATAGCCTCAGTAATACTAAATTAGAAAGTACATTAAAGGCAGAAACAGATCAAATTTAAAAATTGTAACTCTTCAGTGACCTTCCTTAATACCAATAGATTCACCATTAACCAACTGTAGTGGTACAGTAGATCTTTCTTCAAAGCACATGGCCAAGTCAAAGTCCTGATGTTAATCCAATTGAAATGTTGTGGAAGCACCTGAAACAAGCAGTTAATGGATTCCTCCAAGTCTGTGTATTGTATTGCCCAACAATTACCAGTTGGGGAAAAAAAAAAAAAAAAAAAAAAAGGTTTGTGGTTTTTTTTTTGGGCCAAAAGAAGGTGGGCAAACATGTTATTGTCTTATAAGAAAGAGGGTGAACCTTTTGGTCCTAATTCCAAAATTTATTTTTGGTGCAAAGCCAACACTGGACAGCACCAAAAGAAGACCCCACACAGTGAAGCATGGCAGTGGCAGTATTATGCTTTGGGGCTGTTTTTGTGTAGATGGAACTGGGGCTGCCCAGATGCCATCACAATCTGACAGATTTGGAGAGCTTTTGGAAGGAAGAGTAGGTAAAGACCGTCATATCAAGATGTGCCATGTTGATAGCATTCATTCTTTTTGGGTAGGAGTCCATCAAATTTGTAACATGACAAATCTGGCATTTTAATAGGGGCATGTAGACTTTTTTATATCCAATGTAAAATACTCAAGGGTTCACAAACTCTCATACAGCACTCTAGAATGATGCTGAAAAACTTTTTCTTTTTAGATTTAGGCCTTGTTATACCCAATGGAACATCCCCATGTACCTGCATGAAGTTCTCTCCTGTGGCAAGCCCCTCTGTACGCAGGGAATGAATGAAAGTGCTGGCCTGCTCCTTATCCTCATCAGACCGCTCCAGGGAGCACAGGATGATCTTACTCAACATCTCTGGTAGGAAATGTTTAGGTGCCTTCATTTCTCTCACTCCATTGACTGCATCCTCCAAGTTCTTACTGTTCAGGTACTCAGTCACTATGGTTTCCTAGAGGAATACACCACAGTTGTATCATTTAAACATGCTCATTTCAGTAGTGTTGTAAAGCTCAAATAAGGAAGAGGACAGTTATAAACATGCAAGTTTCATTCTCATATTGTTCAAAAGTAAGTAAATAAAATTAATTGCACAAAAACTTCCCATATTGTACATACTGTCATTTTAAGTAGCTCCTCTTTGGAAGGTGCTGGTTTCTTACTGCTCTTCTGAGGTTTCTCCTGGATCAAAGGAGGGTTAGTTTTCAGACCTAGCTGTGGAGGCTTTGGTGACACGTTGATTTTAAAATTAGCAAAAAACAAAAAAACAGAAAAATAATTAAAATAAGCAAACGAACAATAATATATTCCTCTAAATCCTCTTATACATGTTATCCTTGTCAAATGTGCAAGATAAACTTCGTAGCATGCACTACCTGTCCAAGTGGTGGTGTTTGAGTACGGGGAGGCTGAGTGCTGGGTGGCATCATGGTTGGTATCTGAGGCTGCAGCTTTGGCACTTGGTTTTTATTTAACAGAAATGACTGAGCTGGTCTCAGACTGATCTATGGCACAGATCATAAACCTGGTTAGCTTACATATAGGACACCTAAAATGGGAGAAGTTCTATAATATTTGCACCCTCATCTCTCATAATCTCAGTCAACGGACCAGCTGTCAGTTTTAGGACAGAAAAAGGGAGGGAAGAAATAGAAAGAAACGTGGAAAAAATAGAGGAGAGAAGTAGAGATAACTGACATCTAGTAATTCCTCAGAATAACGCGTCTTTTTATAATCACTGGGTGCAAGTAGCTATAATAACCATATTTCCACAAGACGTACTTCATCTGCATTGAGCTGCCCCTTCTTGAAGCGTGGGGGCATATCCTTGGACTGAACTTGCTGCTGGTTGGAATGGTTCTGGTTCTGAAAATGCTGATTCTGTCCCTAAGGGAAGGAAAAGCTCCACTTGTATTACAATAATAAACTCAATCCTAGTAAAAAGCACCTCATTATGGCAGTTATACCTACCTGATTAGACTTCATAAAAGGCTTAATAGCCAACTCAAATGGTGACTGTGGTGGGTTAGCTATGTGTCCATTGAAGAGTGGGTTTGTGCGATGACGTCCCAGAGTTGGGGAGAATCTGTCCTGGATCACTCCTGGACCAGTTCCTATTCCACAGCCTAAGAAAAAGATTTGTATGTGAATAAGACAAACTAACCAACAGTCTTCATGTGGTCTAAGGGCTTAATAGATCTGCTCACAATCATACATGTTATATTAACTTTTATCCTTGAGCTCACCTGGCATCTGTCCAAACATGTCGGCCAATCCTCCGAGAGTTTCTCTGTCCAGTTTCATCCTGGCTGGCATGAAGGGGCCTTCCAGAAAGAAGTCCATTCTCATTCCTTGGAACATGGGTGGAATGAAGACACCCAAATCCTGGATCAAAAGGACATAAAAAAAAAATGAAGGTAAGGATTGAGGTTGGACTGTTTTCGCAATAAGAAGGTTTTAGATTACCCAAGATTTGCAAACACAAAAAAGACAAACAATCAAAACACCTTCACTGCATCCTGACGAATCTGGTTAATCGTCTTTGGTCCGTTGTCGATAAAGGCTTTGCGAGGAACCCAATTATTCTCTCGCAGCTCCACGGTGTCTTGCAGTAGGAAGCGAATCCTGGCTGGCAAGTCCTTGTTGTTCATTAAGGATCGCATACGGCCAAAGTACTGATCCATTAAAGACTGCAGAGTAGAAATATTTTAGAAATCTGATAACCGAGAGAAGTAAACATAACAGTTTCAAGTTGTGCTATTAATTTTCTGCTGTTCAGTAAACACAAAAAATTGAGAACTTGAAAGTTTACCTTGGCTTTTTCATGATCGAGTCTAGGCCCCACAGTCCTCATTATCTGACAGAGGCACTCCAGATCCTCCCCCATATCCTTGAGTTGTATCCTCTTCTTCTTTTCCAAAAGCTAACAAGACAATTGTGGTATAGATAGTAATGAACATTAAAACAAATGTATAACAAGTAAACAACAAAAAGAAGAAACAGAAAACAAGTAAAGAAAACATTGTACATACTGTTTTGATGCACTTATGAAGGATAGATTCATGGATGAGATCAAGTTTGCCAAGTTCTCCAATGAATTTAATGTTTCCAAGCATCTTGATCTTGGCAATGGCACGCTGCTCCTCTTCCTCAGAAGTAAGAGGGCTGTCTTTTTTTTCGTAGACTAAAAGGGGAAAAAAAATCAGCAGTAAAAAGCAATCACTAAACATCTAAACATGCTCAGTTCATATTCAGACGCAACTGACTGGAGGAAACCTTACTTTCAACATTTTTGGTGCGGTTCTCAAATTCATCTTGGAGTTTTGTGATCAGAAGTCTTCTGAAAGTCTAAAACAGGCATTTACCAGTTAAGCACAGAGTAAAATGATCTATAATGATAAAGACTTGATTCAGATCAGTACTGAAAACTTACTGTGCTCTGCTTTTGAGTGGCTTGAATCTCAGGTGGGCTGTCAAAGTTTGGTGCATCCTCTGCCAAACGCAGACATAGCTGGGCATAGAGTGAGCTGTATTTAGGCTCTTCTAGGGCTTTGTCTACGATCTACAAAGGAGAATAAATTAACACCGGATATACAACCCATCAGATTAAAAGAACTATGGAGCTACATTACTGCAGCTAAAAAAATTGGAATACAGAACAAAAACTTGATACAAGTTTAATTCGTTCTGTAGCAGAGCTCGTAAGTCAGTCAACTCGTATATCAAACAAATTTCTCCCATTTAAAATAACTGAAATAGATTTAATTTGCTCCAGCCCTGTGAACCATCCCCAAACCATCCTAAATTATGGACAAAAGACATGTTTTGAATTAAGAAACACATATATACACTTTACCAATGCATAACAAAATATTTCAATTTCAGATTTCAATAAATATTAGTGTAAAATAATTTTGGGGAATTCTTGCTGTAGCATTTTAAATTTGCGGGGAATTCAATGCGCGTGGTACTGTGTAGATGTGTAGTGTGTGCTGTACAGTAAAATCTCTTCTCCCATTTCACTTCGGCATCGACTGCTGCCAAGAAATTCAGCAACTGGCTGAAGAATGGGATGCCATGGTTCTTTTCAGTTCAGTTCAGTACACAACACAATTTTCACTCTGAAGCATATCAGGGCCGGCACGCAGATGACGGGCTGTGAAAGGCTGGGTCTTTCATCCGTGCAAAATAATATTAACAGTATTTAACATAGTTACTGTATGTTTGTTATTAAAATTAAATAGGTTTAAGGGTTTAAAACATTTTTACTATCGAATTTTTTCAAAAAGGAGTACAGCGCACGAGATTGGAGTTGATTCTGTGGTAGAAAGAATGAGTCTCCACATGTTCACGGCCGGTAAGCACGTGGATGACGGGTCTGCACAAAATAATATTAACAGTATTTAACATAATTACTGCTTGCATGTTATTAAAATGATCTAGATTTAAGAGTTTGAAGCATTTTTGCAATTGAATTTTACATAATTACTGTATGTAAATTAAATAGTAAAAATGTTTTAAACTCAAACCTATCAATTTCTTTTTTCAAAAAGTATGCAAGAAGGAGTACAGCGCACGAGATTGGACTTGATTCCGAGGGTAACATGAGGAAAGAATGAGATGCAGGTGTTGTGCTGCCCATACTGGACCTTTACACCAATGCGCCAACTAGCAGCAGCCACTCGTATCTTAAAATTTTGCTCCGATCTCGAACTTGAAATGACATTTTCTATTAATATGAGATTCTAGATTTTTTATTTTCATGAGTTCTGAGTGACACTGATCAGTAAAACAAAGTTTGAAATAGGACAAATTCAAAATGACAGTTTACATTACTGAATTAAATAATGAACATTTAACTTATGTATTTTTTTTTTGCATCACTAAGTGCGGAGTGACAAATGAGAGTCAAAGCTTAAATCACAACAAATGTGAACTTTAGAATGTCAAACCAAATACAAACAAAACAATGCCTTATAGAATAAACTTGGATACTGTCAAGGTGATTAGACAGTATGATAATGATGCAGACTATTTTATATAAAAAAAGAGGCTCCAACATGGCAAAAAAAAAACAAGCTACACATTACTATAACTACTACCCCTTACCAGCAAGATGATTCCCTTGAGGACAAGCTTAGAATCTACACCCACATTGAGGAGCTCAAGGCATAGCTTGTCAAACTTTTCAGGGGTCAGTTTATTAAGTATCCTGCAAGAAAGGTAGACCAAAAAGTAATTGCATTAAAAACATCTGCAGTTATCCTAGCTTAATTAACATAAGATGAGTAATTATCAAAGTATTTCAACATAAAGCTTAGAACATTATGCACAATGACAAAGAAACTGAACAGCTACTCTCAAGACTTGAAGCAGTAATACACCAGGTATCCTATCAATACTCACCCTCTTACTTTCCTAAATATGGCATCATGATGTTCTTTTTCATTGGAGGAGTCGACATCTCGTCTAGTGCTTCGTGAAGGAACCCATCTCTGAACGCTAGGCCCTGGGGTTTTCCCCAGGAACTCGCTATAGGGGTAGATAAATACATATATTTATTCATAGAAAAAATAACCCAAAATGATGTACTATGTTTTAGTTATGATAAATATTTACAATTTTATTGCTCAGTACACTGAATAAATTAGCAACACAACGTCTACAGTGAGTTGTGCATACCTGTTGCCGGCAGTCTTGGGAAAGTGCTGAGGTGCACCCCTACCTCCTCCTCCGCCCGAAGAAGCACTGGAATAATAAGCAGCAGCAATGAACTAACAAAATTAAGAGGTGCTTTATGATGGATTTAAGATGCTACACTTGAAAGGTAGATCCCTTTTCACTGCTTTGTCATGACATAAACCAAATAGTTATTTGTACAGGTTTTATTCTCTCGTTCTGAACAGGGCAGCACAACAGGATGCAGTTGCTGCTTGTTAATGATAATTGGTTATAAGGTTCGGTAAGAACAGAAAAAGATGTGTTCCCTCTAAAAAAAAAAAAACACACCCAAACCTCTCAACGTGTCCACACCATATATTTTAAGATAACCACACATTTTTTTGCTTAGCAATTAACTTGTACTAAATGTATTAATTTTAAGGAATCTGCATTAGACCTACAGACTGTTGAGCTTTCCTTTCATTTTTTAACCACACAGCTTGTGAACTAGTGCCTCGCCCCTCACTCACATAACCACAACTTCTCAGTCAGCCATCCTGAAGGTTTACCATCTCCTTTGTCACCGTCACACAAAATAAGGTATGGGCTATAATAAAACAATGAGGTAATGTCACGTATTGCAAACATTAAACTACTGTGTTTAGGACTGATTCAGCAGACATACTCATCATTAATGAAAGTCTTGAGAACTGCTATACAATATAAACTTTCAGAGGCATCTTATTTCCAACATAATAGGCAAATCCCCACTACAAGGCAAGAGGGAATTATTACCAAAGTGAAGCAAATGTGTAGGAAAAAAAAAGTTAGGTTGGTATATTCTCATGGTTTTGTGAGCATATATGGCTAAAAACATCAAAAATAAGGCCTCTTTACTGGGATGTATGTGGCAGCCATTGTGTTCTCCACGTATACACAATGGCCACACCCCTGTCCTTATGCTGTATTTGAGTACTAATCAAAAGGTTGTATGTACGAATATGGTTACTAGTAATCATGACTTCTTAAGAGTCATCCACTTCACTCAGAAAGGTCCATAATATATTTATCCATGTTTCATCATTATTGGACATTATTATTATTATTATTATTATTAACAACTATTACTGGATGGTAACAACACATGCAATAAGTTTCTCATTTATTAAAAACATACAGAAGACCAACAGGAAATTCGATAATTTTCCTTGCTGAAAATGTGTCACATCTTGTACACTTGAGGATCATCTAGAAGTGCAGAAATCCAGAAATCCAAATGCAGAAACTATATATATATATATATAGTTGGCCTTTCCAATGCAATTAACCAGGACAAAAGGTAATTCAAACCTCACCCAAACACAGCATAGGAAAGCCAATGAAAGCAGTGATCATTATGTCAAATTCGAAAATAGTTCTGGTACAGACTATAAAACAGAGATTTTTTAACAATGTGCTAACTTCTTAAAACAGAACTTAGAGCTTGATCAGTTAGATTTCATGATTTTTAACATACTTAAACTGTAGGGATATTAATTGCCGTCTTGTTTAAAGACACTGACCACGCACACATATGTAATATAATAGTCGACACACACCTTAAACGAGAAGCACCCCCTTCTGCAATCACACTCTCCACTTTGGCGGCTTGACAACGAAGAATCTTCAAAAGAATAAGAGTCAAAGGGCGGGGTGGGGGAAACCGGGCTGTAGAGAAGAAATCAAACATATAAACGTTAAAAACACATCAAAACACCGACAAATACCAAACATTTAGACAATCAATTCATACACATATGTACCACCAATTCACTTCTCTCTTACCAAGGTATGGGCCCTGAATCCTCCTAAAAGCCCTCCATCACAAAGGCCAAGCTCTAACAATTGGGAGGCACAAAGCCCAGGCTGGATACCTGATTGTTAGCGTTAGCAGCCTAGCTAGCTCAGTTTTTAAACTACAATAATGTATAACTGCGCCACAGATAATCGTAAAGAACTAGTAAGCCGTGTCTGCTAAAGGACCTAGCTAATATGAGGCTGTGGAGTTGTTGTAACCCGAGAAATAGCTACCAAACACAGCTAGCACTTCCTCAGTCTGCTGTGATTTCTGCGAGCTGTTTTATTTTCAGCAGCTAGCTCACTTTAACCGTAAATAGACAAACCTTTAGAGTCCAAAAACTGACTACAAATGTTATAAGACTCGGTTACGGTACTACAGCAAACCACAAAGCCGGCATCGTTAAAAAGCATCTACCGCGACGCCATTTGCTGCAGTGCTCCTCGCTCAGATCCAGCCGGCGCTGGCAGGAAAACTAGGTTAGCCGCCATTTTGAAAGGTTCACCTAAACTTCAAGAAAATTACCGGTCTTACCTTTACCGGCGCAACCTCAGTTTTGAAGATTGTTGTAGCACAAAAAGGAAAAAAGGGGAAAATGAAAAAGGAGAGGGGTGTTTTAAAGTTTGACTACCAAACCACAGAGCAGAAACAGCAGCAGAGTTCACAGCTCTCCGAGAATGTCTGAGCTAGTTAGCTAAACAGCCTTATGACTGAGTGACGTCACCCGTGAACCCGAGCTGTTTCTGCCAGACATGCAGTAATTTTCCAGCGGTGTGAACTGGACGGTACATCTCTGACATACTCCTGTAGACTTCAGGCAGTCAATAAGAGCAGTTTGTTTTCATAATGACTTAATTACAGGTCAGTAATAAAAGTAAACTGCTCAATATCTGCAATAATAGTCAGGGACAATAAATAAGGAACACTTCCTTCCATTCAAAACTAAACATTTCTAACCCTTAAATAAGCAGCAGTGGAAAACAAGAGGTTAAAACAATTTATTTGTTTATTTATTTATTTTTACCTCAAATGGACTTAATAACATTCCCGAAGAACATTTTGATATACACTTCTCACAAAAGGTTCATGCTACAGTAATATAGCATGAAAGTAGGGCACTTAAGCAGAAGCATGCAATGGTGATTTCTTCATCTCAAACAATTTATTGAAACAAACTCCAACAACAGTGGTGGGTAAACCTCAACAAAAAATGTCAATGTCTCAATAACATGTCATGTGCCCTTGAGCATCAATTACAGCTTTACAACGATGTCTCATGCTGTTCACAAGTTGACTTATTGTCTGCTGAGTGTAGGGCAGTTCTGTATTGACTAGACACACTAACAACACCACCACCAAAGGCCCTTCTGGTGACAGCAGTGGCTGATGCATAGGGCTCTCCTTCACGTCTCTACATTGGCAGTTTCTGATATGGGTGATATGGGCAGCCGCCAGGGGCAGCACAAGGGCCTGCCCCCATGCCTGTCTTCACCTTCATAGGACTAAAAAGCATTATTTCATATAGCCTTTTTAGCCTATATATTGGTTTCCAATCGCCCACTTGTGGGGGAGTGGGTACACTCTGCCAGGTGCAGTGCATGTAGGTTGCTGCTGAGATCTGACACACAGATTTGTGTGAAAGAATGAGAAGAGGAGGGGTTGGGCGAGACACTGGGGGTTGTTGTGTGATGCATGCATGGGGTGTGTGTGTTTGGGGGGAGGGGATATGTTTGGGGCACCAGAGGGGTTGTTAGCCTGGGGCACCAAACAGGCTAGGACCGCCCCTGGCGTCTCCATCATTTCTGCTTAGCGTGAATCAAGTTTAATCAGTGAAGAGCACTGAGGCCCACTGGTCCCTTGTACAGTTTAAATGCTCACTGGCCCATGCAAGACACTGATGCCTGTGCCTGGTGATGTGGTCCGGTACCCTTGCAGGTCATCTAGCATGCAGACCCAAATATCCCAAACTTTTTGTGAGGAGTGTATGTTGTGTAGTTTGTATCGCCCATGATATGTTGCCTTATTAAGGTATAAAAAAGGTCAAAATTACAAACTTGTTTTGTTTTACTTAACAATGAATGCAAAGATAAATAATGCGATTTTGTGTTCCACTCTTTTTTTTTATTATATGACATACATTTTTATTGTTTTTGTATTACAATATACAAAGTTCATTCAAAACAAGTGAGTGAAAATCAACTTTGTATGAAAGTTGCTAAAAAAACTTGAAATGTGATAAATGATAACGTGATTGAGTGATTTACTTCTGTCCACTACAGGATGTCAAAGCTAGTGTATCTAGTGGTGCATGTTGATTGTTTAAGGGTTAAAAAACAATCTGCTGTTTGTTTGCTGTTTGTTTTCTTCTCTCTTTTCTGAGGAAATGGCCACTGAAGGGATTCGATGGCTGTTTCACCTGCAGACCACAACTGACCACCCGCGCT
>BRDA01027463.1:8454-18637 GCA_036984385.1 Crenuchus spilurus | reverse complement strand
CCTGTGCGCTGAGGTGTCCTCTTTTTCATCATCGCAGATCTGGTCACCCTAAACAACACTACCATCTGCTAGCAACCAATATCGAGGCAACTGCCTGAAATATCATAGCAGTCATCTCACCAGACTGTAGCAGCTCCATAGCAACCACTTGAAATACCATACTAACCACTTAGCAATGTCATAGAAACCACCTGAGATACTTTAGCAACCAGAAATCAACACAGTAGTAACCCCCTTGTATAGCACAGCAACCACCTAATAAAAAGAGCTGCACCTTATACACTGTATAGAAACAGTCTTGCAACCGCCTGGAAGTGGGAACAGCTGTAGCTGTGCAACCATTTTCTTCAGGTAATTACTTTTGTAGTTATATTGTACTGTATCAATTTGGTTAACGAAAAGAGAGCATTGAGTTGTGGTTAATTAAGAAGATACTGTTCGTGTCACTGGACCAGTGTCTTTTCTCTCACTGGGTCTGTAGTTTTCCTGTCAATGGCACAGTAAATTTCTGAGTTAGTATCTTTCTTCTGACTGAGGCAATACCTTTTCTGTCACTGGGTCAGTAAATTTGCTGTCACTGGGTCAGTATATTTCTCGTGACTGGGTCAGTGTTTTTCTTGTCAGTGGGTAAGTATCTTTCCTGTCACTTGGTCAGTACCTTTCTTGTGACTGGGTTGATAACTTTCTTGTCACTGGATCAGTACCTTTCTTGTCACTGGGTCATAACTGTGCTGTAATCAATATATCTGAAGCTGTCTTGACTCCACTCATCCTGTCCTGACTCTTTATTTGATTCAGTGAAATGAAAACCATCTACACCTGCAGAGAATCCTAAATCAATTATCTGAAGCCTTTGAAACTAAAGTGACAAGATTAAGATAAATATTATTTTCAACCAAAACAAGATGAGATATATTTTCTGTGAACTTTGTTAAGATGTTAGTTCTCATTTTTTTCAGAAAAAAAGGGAAGTGTTGAAATTGCTGGTATAGCTGTGGTGAATGGACTTGTGAAGCAAGATGGAAATAATAAACACAGTATACATTTAAAAAAAGATTATGAGCAGACTTTTTCAATATTAACACACAACAGCTCACAAAATCTAATGTGTTTAGGAAATAACTGAGTGCTGAAAATTACAGAAAAAGCAAGTAAAATAAATTATATTTTTGACGTTTAGAAAATTGTTTTTAGTGTGACTGTAAAACCAGCAGAAGTTCAGTAATTTACCCAAAGCTGTTCACACAATTTCAAAGTTCCACTTCTCATTAAACACAAAACAGAACTTAAATTGTCATAGTTGAGCTCTACTGGTCTTGTAATCTTGTTTTGGAAGAAAATTGGTTTTGACATAAAATGTTTCAAATCAGTTATTTTAAAATTCTTGCCTAATGTCAGCTGAGCAGATGTCCTTTACATAATGTGAACATTTCATGATGATTGGTCCTATAGAAATACTCTACATTTTTTGCCCATTTTTATCCCCTTCCCAATGTAGTAGTAGCCAAATAGCCCATCCCCTCCACTTGGACTCTCCTTATGAATTTTCACCCTCTTGGGCTCCGGCTGTTCATGGCAAACAGCATGACCGGGATTTAAACTCGCAATCCTCTGGTCATAGTGTCAGCATCTTAGCCTGCTGAGCCACTCGGAGCCCCCAGAACAAAAATGGTTGTGAACTTGTTTATATTATAGTGCCTTTGCTGTTGCTAAACCCAAGTTCTGAAATGGACTCCTAAGTGACATCAGACTTAATCTTAAACTGTTTTTTAATCCAAGCTTAAAATGTATTTCTATCACCAGCCTTTCAGCAGCTGCTAATATGTTGAGAGGTGGACTTAAGGATGGATGTCTGTTTTAATGTATATCTGTTTGTTTTGCATAAGCAGAGACTGTAGCTGTTTTTTGTTCTTGTAAAGCACTTTAGTTTTAAATGTGTTCTAAAAATAAAATTTAGTTACTATAAGCCTTAGTGAGCTAAGTTGCCTTGAAATTGAGTTCTCTCATTGGTTTTTGTATTGTACTGCCCTAGTCATGGTCCATTAAATTTGTTTCAGTTTGTTACAGTAATGTAGTTACAATATCATGTAAAATGTGCTGTTTCATAGTTATTGACTATAAGATGTTATTACTGGTATTATTCCTCTGACTTTAGTAGAACAGGGTCAATAGTGCACTTTGCGCAATACCCACAACTCTACCAACAATTTCAAAAGTTCATTAACCACAAATGATAACTAAAGTCCTCTTAGTGGAGCTCATGTACTCGGAAAAACTGAGTTCTTCTAATCTTGTTTGTATTGAAACTCTGTTTTGATCACAAATGTCATGTCATTTGAGTTCAGCAGTTGTCCTCTACATCATATGAGCATTTCATTATGATTGGACCAGTAGAAATGCTCCAAATCTGCTTTGAATAAAATCTCTTTACATTAAATTACTTAAGTACAATATTAAATGTGATACTATTTTATACATACTTATTTTGTTTTGGACAGTGGTGACATTTACACAGCAGTTAAGGTCCATTAGCGTATAATCCCAATTTCAAAAAAGTTGGGACACTGTGTAAAATGTAAATGAACATGGAATCCAATGATTTGCAAATCTCACACTTATTTTATTCACAATAGAACAAAGAACACATACCAGATGTTAAAAGTGAGACATTTTACCATTTCATTAAAATATTAACTCATTTAGAGTTTGATGGCAGTAACACATCTTAAAGTTAGGACTGGTCCATGTCTACCCAGTGACGTTTTCTGCTCGTTCGGAAACCCCCGGATTTTGCTTCATCATGCAGCTGAACGTCCGCCATATTGCTACCTGACTAGTTGGCGCTTGGTGGTGCATCGACAGTTATCACACCAACTTTTGCCAATTCCATCTGCTCCCGTATAAATGTCCGTGCCTTGGTTACGTTCTGCCGGTATAAAACCCACTTAAATTTAACCCACTTATGTCAAGAGTCATAACTTGCTTAGCTTATCTAGGCTAGTGTTAGCTAGTTAACTTATTGCAAAACTAGCACTAGCTAGTTACCTTATCGCTCAAACAAACAGCGCAGGCATTTGCGGTGATCCCCTTTTATCCCTGCATCTTACACCCTGTTAATGAAAAATCCATCCATCCATCCATTATCACACCTGCATAATCCTTATCAGGGTTATTTAAAAAATATAAATCTAAAAACACAAACAGTAAAGCAATATGGTGGATGTTCGGCTGCACTCGGGTGATGATGCAAAATCCGGGGGTTTCCGAACGAGCAGAAAACGTCACTGGGTAGACGATCGGGCGCGGTACTTGAGAAAGTCACCCCTGTGATGTTTTCATGTGAGATTGTGTTGTTCATGGAGAGGAATGTTGTCCCATTCTTATCTGATGTAGCATTCTAGTTGCACAACAGTGCTGAGTCAACTTTGTGGGATTTTTCATTTCTTGATGTGCCAAATGTTGTCTAGACTGCAGTTAGGTCAGCTCAGCACCCTGACTCTTCTATCTTGATGACATGCTGTTGTAATGGATGCAGTATGTGGTTTAACATTGTCTTGCAAGATCTTGCCTGAAACAGACATTGTCTGGATGGGAGCATGCCTTCTTCTAAAAACCTCTATATACTGTTCAGCATTGACAATAACTTTCCAGATGTTTCCACTATTGTAACCACATGCCATCAGAGATACAGGCTTTTGGACTGTGCACTGACAAGCTGGATGTCCCTCTCTGGTTGAGTCTGCAGGACACAGCATCTGTGGTTTCCATTAACATTTTCACATATTGATTAATGTGACCAGAGAACAGTTTTCATTTTGCCTCAGTCCATTTTAAATTAGCTTTGGCCCAGAGAAGACATCCATCCATCCATCCATCCATCATCTTCCTGTTATCCGTTGTCCGGGTCGCAGGAGTAACAACCCAAGCAGAGAAGACCAGACGTCCCTCTCCCTGGCCACCTTTTTCAGCTCATATGGGAGGATTCCAAGGCGTACCCAGGCGAGCTAAGAGATATAATCTCTCCAGTGTGTCCTAGGTCTTCCCCAGGGTCTCCTTCCAGCTGGACATGCCCGGAACACCTCACCCAGGAGGCACCCAGGAGGAATCCTTACCAGGTGCCTGAACCACATCAACTGGCTCCTCTCAACGTGGAAGAAAACATTTCTAAATTGACATACAGCTTTAACTTGTATTTGGATTATGTTTACAGACAATGATTCTTTCTGAGCCCATCCATGATTTCCAGTTCAAGATTTTATTATTCATAATAATATTTAATTGTTATGATTAACATATTATCAATAGTAATTAGTAATAATTAATAAAATATAAATTATAATTTGTCATATGTCTAGTGTACAACTTTTTTTTAAATGACTTCCATCCTGAGCGCTGAGGTGTCCTCTTTTTCATCTTCGCAGATCTGGTCACCCTAAAGAGCACTACCATCTGCTAGCAACCAATATCGTGGCAACTGCCTGAAATATCATAGCAGTCATCTCACTAGACTGTAGCAGCTCCATAGCAACCACTCAGGAATGTCATAGAAATCACCTGAGATACTTTAACAACCAGCAAGCAACACAGTAGTAACCCTCTTGGATAGCATAGCAACCACCTAATAATGTAGCTGTGCAACCATTTTGAATTTTTTTCAGGTAATTACTTTTTAGTTACATTGTTTTGTATCAATTTGGTTAATGAAAAGAGCATTGAGTTTGTGAACAAAATACTGTTCATGTCACTGGATCAGTGTCTTTCCTCTCACTGGGTCTGTAGTTTTCCTGTCACTGGTACAGTATATTTCTGAGTCAGTATCTTATCCGTCACTGGGTCAGTAAATTTACTATCACAGGGTCAGTATATTTCCTGTCATTGGGTCCTTACCTTTCCTGTGATTAAAGCCTGGTCTTGTAACCCGAAGGTTGCCGTTTCGATCCCAAGTAAGGTCATGAGAGAAGTATCCCTGAGCTAGGCACCTAAGCATCAATTGCAAATAACTCTGGATAAGAGTATCTACTAAATGCCTCAAATGTTAAGGATTCTATTTAAAACTAAATAAATAACCAAAAGATGTTTTATAAAAATGCTTAAAACAAGATTAATATGCTAGTTTGATCAAGTAACTGTCATCATCAGGTGGGTTCAGCAAGTTACAAGGTTCTGTAAAAGCACTTAAAATAATACATCAATGTACTGACATTAGGAAATATAATTTGCACTTTTGATTACTTGAGTATTTTTAAATGGACATACTTTTGAATACTTAAGTATTTTCAAAAGTAAGTACTTCAGTACTTTAACTTGAGTAAACTTTTGATTGATCAGCTTTTACTTGTAGTTGAGTAAATTTTGACCACGAGTATCAATACTTTTACTTAAGTACTAGAGCTGAGTACTTTGTCCACCACTGTCCAAATCAGGTTTTCCTGTTCAGATCAGGTAGTGACATGCTCCATTAAACCAAAGAAGAATATGTTTGTGCAAGAGCAGGATATATTTGAGCACACATGAGCATTTGTGCAGCAGAGCAAAGCTAATCTGAGCAAGAGCAGAGTAAATATGAAGTGAGCACATGTTAACAAAGAAAATGTGTTTTAGAACTTGCTGGTGTGGTCCAGCCGCAGCCTTTGTTTTGTACACCCGTTTTCTGAACTATTTGTATTCAGGTGGTAGCCGTGAAATGCTCTGGTCTGTGTTAGATAAATATTTATGTTTTTAGAAACTTTGTCTATGTTTAACTTACTAAGATTCTAAGGACTTTCTAAAATGAAATAAGACATTTGTTTTATATTACTGAAAGTTTTCAAGACTCTTCGGTGTGAAAAAAAGAATTTCTAGACAATCTTACTTAATTTAAGAAAACATTGTTCTAAAAACTTAAACATGACTAGAAATACAATATTTAAAATATTTTCCAATAAAACTGATGACACTTTATGTTACAAAGTATTTTATTGGGATTATTTTGTCCATTGTTTCTACAGGTGCGGGTCATAAAATTGTAATATCATGAAAAAGTTTATTTATTTCAGTAAGTCCATTCAAAAAGTGAAACTTGTATATTATATTCATTCATTACACACAGACTGATATTTCAAAATTTTATCTTTTAATTTTGATGATTATAACTGATAACTAATGAAAATCCCAAATTCAAGGCCTCTACTACCCCTCTATACTAATATATTATATTATATTATATTATATTATATTATATTATATTATATTATATTATATTATATTATATATGAATAGCCTGAATAAAAGTTTTTATAGGCCTATATTACACATATAATCTGTAATTACTATGGAGAGGGGCTAACTACTACCACTACATATTATTATTATTATTATTATTATTATGATTTTAAAATTAGTATGACTGATTTGTCCTCCAGTTGTTTTGTCCTAGATGTATCTCAGTCGAGCAGAGGGGCCCAAACAGCCACATATGAATGGAAACAGAACACGTGGCTTCATAAGAGTGGTACAGTCCCCAGAGATGACATGTAAGACATGGCTTACAATGTATACATTTACAAAAAGACAGCCACAGGACAATAAAGCTGTATTTAAAATAATTGGAGGCCTCTGTGTGGTTTTTTAAAACTTGAGTAGACTTGTTCCCATTAAATAACATATTCTTTACTCTTAATGTACTTATTCCATTTTAAACTGTAACATTTGTCTTTTTAAGAAATTATTTAACTATTTGAAAAACAATGAATCACATAATACATGTATATACAGATACATAACACAATAAAACAGAATTGTTGTTGTACAGTAAAAGGATAATTGTACCATATTAGTCTATGTGTCAGGACTGAAAGAAGAGGCAGACAAGCGCAGTAATAGCACAGACTTTACTGAAGATCAGTTCAACCAAGACCAAATATGACAGGCAGGAATCATAAACAGTTCAGGCAAAAAGGTCAGCAGGGGCAAACAGAGCAATGTAGAATATACAAAGGAGAATAAACTAGAAAAACAACTGAAGGTCAAATATCCAAAAAACAATCCAAAGAGCAATCTAAAAGGCTAGATAAAGACAAGTGTTGGCAATAACTCGCACAGAAGGACGAGTGAAGCAGGCTTATATAGTCTGTGAGTAATGAGATGCAGTTGAGTCCTGTTAGTACTCGGGTGAACCCAACCTACTGAATAACTGAGTAGTTATTGAGTTAGCAAAAACTAAGAATGTCATAATGGCTTGGACGTCGCCCAGGATAAAAAGGTCTGTGGTACCCACTGTGAGAGACAGGGTGGGTGTTGAGAAGTGTACTACTGGCTCATCAAAGGTAATATTACACAATACAACAGAAAGACTGAACACCAGCATTTGTGGATTGTTTGAGATTAAGTGGTCAGGCACTGGACACTTCAAGACAAAGGATGGACACACAGTGCTGTTCTCAGGCAAACAGGGTTGTGAACATCATGGAGTTGCTATCTGGATTCACAGAAGAGTTGCTACATGTCTAAAATCCTACAATCCAGTGAACAGCAGAGTCATATCAGCCACATTCAAAGCCAAGTTACGTTACTTCGGTCATGTGATGAGGCATGCACATGAGAGCATTGAAGGAAGTGTTATGACTGGACTTGTGGAGGGAGTCAGAAGACGTGGAAGACCAAGAATAACCTGGATGGATAACATCAAGACGTGGACTGGATTATCAGGTGCTAGCCTGCTACAAGCAACCAGAGACAGATGGCATTGGAGAGAAGTGACTCGTCTGTGCAACCTACCATCGCGAAGCGATGACGGCGTATGACATGACATGACATGACATATTGAGTTAGTAGTTATATTAGTTATAGTAGTTACCTGCTCACTGCGTCTCATCCAATCGTCCACTGCGAGGACATCCGTTACGGCTGCTGTCCAGGATGCTAATGGAGGTTGGACGCCTAGAAAATACTGAAATGGAGTGATGCAGTACTAGCAGAGATGAGAGAGTTCTGAGCCATCTCAACCCAGGAAAGAAAGCGTGCCCAATCAGAAGCATTGTCGTGGCAGTACAGTCTAAGAAACTTTCCCAGTTCTTGATTCGCTCTCTTACACTGGCCATTAGTCTGCGGATGATAACGGGAGGAGAGACTGATGTTGACACTGATATGTTCAAAAAAGGCTGACCAGGCTTGGGAGGTGAATTGAGATGGAGCAAGTGGTGTTGATTCTCACCGTCTGCGCACTTGGTGTGAAAACCAAGCGCTGACTAGTCTGAGATAGCAGGTTTTAATTTTGTCTCAGAGCACAGTCTGATAACAGGTGTCCTTTTGCAGCACAATACAAGCATAAGCCTTCGCGCATGTGCCATAGCCTCTCTTCAGGTGCGAGCCATGATGAGCCACATTGTATAGTCCCGTCTTCTCTGGACGTCATCCAGTCGAGAGCCCATCCACACAATAAAGAAGCTAAAAACCAAACCTTTTCTTTATCATTGTGCATGTGATGAGCGGCGAAATACACATCGCACTAAAACAAAAAACCAGCACAGCATTCAGGTGTGCCATCAAATTTATCAGGTTTGCCAACTGTTTGATTGGCACAGGCGCTGGCAGTCAGGTAAGAAGCTACCGTGTGTTGGAGTTTTTCAGTAATCTCCAACATGCAGTTCATAACACTGGAGAAATGTGTTTGCTGTTCTACTTGTTGTTTTTGCGAAAAGTAAGTCATGGATTGCATTACTTCCTGAAGCAGCTGGTGGTGTTGGCCGATTAGATGACCTTGAAAGGCTACTGCCTTCTGGAGCGAGTCTGTGTCTGCTGTCTGCATGGTAAATGGCGAGTTATTCTACAGACTGAGAAAGTGGTCAAGTTCTTGTTGTCCTTTCTGAGCAGGACCAGCAGGAGTCGTGACACTATGCACATCATATAATTTGTAACATTAACTGTAAAATCAGAAGCCCAAGTATATCAGTATGCAGTTCCTTAACTTTCATGTTGAGATTTTGACTTGTCTATATACCACAATAGCATAACAGAATTCATAAAAGTCACTTATGACTTAGAGTTAGTGTGCCACCCCAAAATTTTCAGTGGCCCCATCTGGCCACCCCTATGAAAATTGTCTGGTGGTGCCACTGACTACAATGACTGTTGAAAATGGCTCAGACAATCACAAGAACTCCACTTCCATCAATTTAGGATATCCAGAAGAAATGATGTCTGTGTTGAGCTTGCAGCATTCTTAAGGACTCCTCCTACCCTGCTCAAAGTCTGTTTGCCCCCTTTGGCTCACAGATGCCTCCAGACCAGGGCAAGCAGATTGAGGAACAGCTTTTTTGTTTACTTATTTTAAGTTTTTACAAGGAGAAATACAAGAAATAGTAATCCTAATGCAAAAAAGAAAAAGAAAAGAAAAATGACAGAGGAAAATACTGTAATAGTAATAATTAGAGAAGAGAGACAGAGGGGAGAAGAGAAAAAAAGTTTCAAAGCCAAATAAAAGTTTTAAACATGTGTCCGTATGAATTTCAGTTAATATTTTTCACCAATGAGGGGCCTCGAGTGGCTCAGCGGACAAAGACGCTACTACTATGACCCGAGGATCAAGAGTTTGAATCCTGATCATGTTGTTTGCCATCAACAGCCGGGGCCCAAGAGAGCAAAAATTGGCCGTGCTCTCTCTGGGCGGGTAGATGGCGCTCTCATTCTCTCTATCACTTTCACATTGCAATGTCCGCTGGCTCAGGTGTCTACTGATTGGTCCAATCAGAGCTGGGGACTCTGTGTGCTTTCCTCCAAGTGCGTTAGGCTCTCAGTGACGGTATATCATCAGTGGTTCGAAAAAGAAGCGGTGGCTGCATCACACGCAACGGAGGAGGCTTGTGCTTGCCTGCACCCTCCTAGAGTCAGGGACATTGCAAAGTGATTGACTACTATATGGCAGTGACTCTCGGATTGCGTGAACCTCCTTTCGTGTGTCTCAGGGGTCGAGACTAACCTGGTTAGTCATCTGTGGACTCGGTCGCCTGTAACGTTACACTTTCACTATCTCTCTTACTCTCGCGGTAGATGGGCGGGTCTCTCTCGTGCCGGTTAAAAACGAGAGAACCCGGGGCCGACAACTACCGTTTGTTGTACTAGTCCTAAGTTTGAGAACTAGGAGCCCAGTATCATCATCGCAGAAACAGGCGACTCGGTGAGCTCCGGGGAGTAACCACTTTTTATA